>BQKN01066763.1:57462-120859 GCA_022839385.1 Asparagus kiusianus
AACATTAAAATAATTAAAGCTGGAAACTAGCCGTTACTGTTCAAACGACTATATATAAGTCGACTTAACAGGTGATACAAGTCGACTTGACAGAAAGAAAAACACATGCAGAAAGACAGTTTATAAGTCGACTTATAGTAGACTTAAAGCAAGTCGACTTAGAGTAGACTTATGATAAGTCGACTTAGAGTAGACTTATGATAAGTCGACTTAGAGTAGACTTATAACATGCACAAGCAGTTTCTGCAGTTCTGGAAAAATGCGTATCTGACTTTATAAAATTAAATAAAAATAGTAAATAAACTCTAAAAATTATTAAATTTTGAGAGAATGTTCTAGGAATGTATATGAACATGTTAGAGAAAGAATTTCTGAAAAATCACTTTCCAATTGAGAGAAATAAATATTTGAACACAGATAAACAGTTTCTAAAAAACTGCTGAAAACTCGGTTTTGTAAATTCAATTGAAAATAGCAAAACAACTCCAAAATTAGTAAAACTTGGGAAAATATTTGTATATATGAATATAAACATGTAAATGAGAAAATTTTTTAAATTTCATTTCCCAATTGTGAAAACTCATGTATTTTGCAAGTATGTCCAAAAACATGAAAACGAAACATACATGTTTTGACATTTGATTTAAACAAACTTTTGAAACTCTACAAAATGATTTTATAAACTTTATAAACTATGTATAAACTGATATTAAAGTCTATAAACTAATAAAATAATATTTTCACAAAAACACTTATATTTTGATAAAATCAACAAATACGTGTGTGTGAATAATATGAGCTTAAAGTATTAACACACAAATATAAAGCCTAAACTAAATATACCCAAGCAATGATCTTGATCTTCAATGTAGCTCAACTTGGTACACATACGGATGAAGATTGAACTTGATCTTTAACTTGAATTGTATAAGCTTCAACCCGACATTTCCGCCAACCTCCTATGGATATGATCGTGATAGCTCGATTCTATCCATCCTCCAACTACGTTGTTTGTCTATAATACATAAGAAAACACAAACACTAGACAAATAACATTAGAAGTAAATTGTTTATTAAATATCATCAAAACAAGAAGGCCAACACAGGATTATCTAGGAACTTCCCGTTTTACATAGGTTATCCTGAACGTATTACGGGTAATACTTTTTCAGGAACTTCCCATTTATTGGCATCATTAATTTGCTGCCATCCTGGGTAATCAGGCGATATGCACCATTTGAATAGACTGTTTCTATCACAAACGGCCCTTCCCATTTAGGTTCAAATTTTTCTTTCTTCTTGGAAGTGAGAATCATAGGTCTTCGAACGGCAAGAACTAGATCTCCTTCTTTAAAACTTCATCGCCGGACCCTTTTATCAAAAGCCCGGGAAATTCTAGCTTGATAAAACTCGATCTGTTGCTGAGCTTCCAAGCGCTTTTCATCTAACATTTCTAATTCCTCGAGACGTTTTTGATGATTTTCTTCCGTCGTCATTCCCATTACAAGAGCGATACGGAGGGAAGGGATTTGTATTTCCAATGGAAGGACGGCTTCACACCCGTATGTTAAGGCATACGGGGTTGTTCCGGTTGGCGTACGGACAGTTTACGATAAGCCCATAGGGCTTCACCGAGTTTGTCGTCCCAATCTCGTTTATTGGTTTTCACCAATTTTGCCATAATTTTGATGATAGTCTTGTTAAAAGCTTCGGCCAATCCGTTAGCTGTGAGATTATAAGCAGTCGATGAAACGTCCTTAATCCCGAACTTGCTGCAGAATTTGATGAATGCGTTGCTCACGAATTGAGGACCATTATCGTGCACTATTCGTCTTGGAACACCATACCGATATATGATATGATGTTTAATAAACTTGATAACATCACTTGTCTTTACTTCTCTAAGTGGAACTACTTCTGCCCATTTCGAGAAATAATCGGTAATTGCTAGAATGAAATGGTCCCCTTTAACCGAAGGCAGGAAAATAGGACCAACTATGTCCATTCCCCAAGTTTCGAATGGCCATGATGTCGCCGATGGGTGTAAATACTCAGGAGGCTGGTGCATATAATTTGCATGTAACTGACACACTTCACATCGTCGTGCGTAGTCAATTGCGTCTTTTACCATAGTTGGCCAGTAATACCCGATTCTCCTAAGTCGATCGCAGAGTTTAGGACCGGGTTGATGTGCACCGCATATCCCATCATGCGCCTATTTGAGTGCTTGTTCCGCTTCTTTGCCGGAGAGACAACGGAGTAAAAGACCATCGTACGATCGTCGATACAACATTTGTGCTGTGGCGTTGTAGTAAAATCTCGGCGCTCTTCGCCGAATCGATTCCCTTTCTCTTACATCTTCAGGCAATATACCATGTAGGACGTAGTCGATAATGGGAAAACGCCAATCCCGAACTTCAGGTTCAACTCCTGTTGAGTATGCTTCTTTAGCGTTCGAATCGTAGATTGGAACAATAAGATGGTGAGACTTCACTGTAATCAATTGCTCTGTTTCGGGAGGTTGAGCCAAGGATACCGACAATGCCGCCAATGCGTCTGCATACGTATTTTGGAGACGTGGAACGTACTCGATGAAAAATCCTTCAAATGAGCTTGCCATCTCGATGGCCACCTGGTGGTATGGAATCAGGTCTCGATTTCTGACTTCATACTCTCCTCGTATTTGATTAACTACCAGTTGAGAATCCCCAAAAGCTTCAAGGTATTCGACCCCCAGCTCTTTGGCAAAATTGAGTCCGATTATCAATGCATTATACTCGGCCACATTATTAGAACATGGTTTAGTCAATGAGTATGCTCTAGGTAATACATGCTTTTCCGGGGAAACTAAAACGACCCCTACTCCTGAGAAGATTTTAGAACATTCGGGTGCGCTCGCCACGTTGGTTGCGCGAGAAGCCCCATCGAAGTATAATTGCCACACCTGTTGATGTGAGGTGGTATTAACTTTGTGAGTTTCATCTGGCAGATCGTCGTATAATTCGACTACATCCTTCGTGTAGGCATATAAAACTACTTATAGGTCCCTTAACACAGCTCGGTACAGTGATTCGACAAACCAACGAACCATCAGGCGATATATCCAAAGCATGTTCGTTAGACCACAACACCGAAGCCAAGTGAGATGTGACGAAGCAGATTAATGAGGCGAAGAGGTTAACGAGCTGTACGCAAACAACGGAATACATCCAATCGCGTGCCCAATCAAGCTAACGGGTCAATGAATCAATGAGTCATCCAACCGTAGAGTCCACCACATCAATCAAGTGCGGACTCGAACGAATCAAGATCAAATCAAGATCGGAAGCGGACTCGAACTCGAACACCAAATCAGATTTACTGCCTAATCAAGATCCAGACTGCCAAATCAGAGTCCGGATCAATAAATCAGAGTTCGGATAAACTGCGAAACTGAAAAATGACTAAACAACCAACACCTGGAGGGCTCGGTCAAAACCAAGCCACAACTAGGTGGCTCGGCCAAAGCCGAGCCACCTCCTGGTGGCTCGGCGAAAACCGCGCCATCAGGAGGTGGGGCGGTGACCGAGCCACCTCTTGGTGGCTCGGTGGCCGAGCCACCTGGGCCGAACCAGATCTGGGCCCAGATCTGAGCCCAGATCCGGTTCCAAGAGCCTATAAATAGACCCCCTTGGCTCATTTTTGAGAGGTTGGAATTTCTGGAGGCGAAGCTCTGCTGGATTGATATCTAAACCGCGGATTTCTTTTGAAGCTTTGAAGACCTGCACCTTTCAGATCTGGTTCTCGGTGATCATCCACGTCAAGTAAGGCAGGAGTTCGAGAGGGATCGGATCTGAGATCTACACGATCATCCTCCGGATCAAAACTTGGTTTTTGATCCTGAGAAGAGTATCGATTTTGCTTGGTCGATTTCGATTACTTCAGGCTATTATTTCCTTGGTGAAATAATACCCCCGACTGTTATTTCCTTCGTGAAATAACACCCGTCATATCGTGTAGATCTGACCGGATTGAGATCGCGCGGTGGTCCACGGATTAACCCCGGTGCAGGCGAAGAACCCACACAAGCAAGAGACCGCAAAACAGGATCTTGCGATTTGTTCAGGAAAGTTATAATCTTTTTTCTTTTTCTTTGATTTTGTTATAACCGGATCTTATAAAAAGACCGGATCTTTTGTAATCGATAAACAGTTGCTTAAGAGAACAATGACTTCAATGAAGAAAACAATTTTTCCCGCGAACAATCTGGCGACCACAGTGGGAGTCACCGATCTCGCTGCCGATATCGATGCGTCGCAGCCGCGGATCTCAATCCCGGTCAAGGAGGAGGTCGAGTATGAATTCGACCAACAAAAGTTTGAGGAGTATCTGTCATCCTCGTCCGGATCTACCTCCCCCCGCAAGTCCAAGAAGTTCTCCTCCAGGAGAAAAGTCCGTTGGTACGAAGAAGTGCAAAATACCAACGAAGATCTCACCCCAGTCGATGCCGAAGTTGCATCGAGTGAAATTCCGCCGACCTCCAATCAGGTCAAATCTGTTCTCGCCAATTCCTCCGCCGCTGAGAGCGTAGTGACTCTCTCAAAGAGAGCCCGCCAGAGGCGACGTCAACGCCTGGCGTGGTAATTCGCAAAGACGATGGAGTCCGTTGATGGAATCCGCTACGACGCGGATCTGAAGAACAGGAGAGGCAAACAGCCTCAACAACCAACGAACGGCAGCTCCTCCAAGCTGCCAAAGAATGAATGGATCCGTGTCAAACAGAATCGTTTGACACTAGATGAACGCATTCGCAAGCGCCGCGCACTGTCAGCGCAGGCACGGGCTCAAGTCCAAGAAGCCCGCAGAAGATTACAGAAGGAAGTGGCTAAAAAGCCGCCGCCAACTCGCCAAGTATGGAGGCCGAAGTCTGAAGCGGCAACTCAGGCTAAGGAACAATCATTGCTGCCTTCAAAACAAGTTCAACCTCTCGAACCATCCCGAAGAAGGAGGTCAGTTTTGGAGCGCCTTGGTCCACTTCCCAAAGCTCCAGTTCAAGAACATTTGGGCCCGATAAAAAAGCCCTGAACGACTCAACATGACGGGGGTCGCGGTCACCCTCAACATGACAAGGAGTTCATGGTAACTACGCGCACCAGTTTGCGCATTGAAGTCCAGGAGCCCGCCGAGAACTCACACCCACAAATGCGTGTTTCGAGATGCGTGACTCTTGAAAGCCCGAAGAAGGCAGTTCGCCCTCAGAAGGAAACATTGTCGTCTGATGATGATAATGTTATACCTGAGAAGTCGTGCCAACACACGATAGGTTGCTCCGACCTTCAAGCCGATGAGTTGTACTATCGTGCTGGGGGTACGAGTAAAACTAGGAAAAGGAGTCCTCGAGAACTAGAGACTCACTGCCCCTGTTCCAAACTCATTCGGGCGGTACTGTCTGAGTGCAACTGCATCGAAATAGTCCCCGAAAGAATTTTGGTTTTCGAAAGGCTCAATACCGAAACGCCAAAACCAAGGCCTAGGCATTTCCGACGAAGAAGAACGGTAGTCGAAGATGGAGAATTTCCGAGGGTCACCACCAATATGACCAGCAAAGGAACATCGACACGGGATAATCCCGAGTCGATTCCAGAAGCACCCCGGCGTGTAACCCGTCTGCAGTCTGGAGCCATCATACGAGCAACTTATGATAGGGTTCGAACAAGATTACCTTCAGAAGATGAAGAATCGGATGCCGGTTCTGCGGTCGCATCAGATAATACAGTGTCCAGCGAAGGACAACCCAGCGAGTCACTTATGATAAGCGCGGAGCAAGTGGCCAAGATGCTCGAAGAAGCCATAGCTAAACAACAGGAGAGCTTCAGGTTCGAAATACAGATGGCCATGCAGAGTATGAGAGAAATGCATGACCAACAAATCCAAGCACTGACAAACCAGCAAGGCGAACCAAGTCGTCGTAACCAGGTTAATCAGGAAAATGAGTACGCAGATGCAGATGAAGCTCATAATGCCAATAATCCTCCCGTCAATGCAGGGGGTGGTAACGAGAATGCTAACGAAAATACGGGTGAAAGTTTGAAGATTAAAAACCTCGAGAGCAAAATCAATACGTTGATTTCCGCTCAAAAGATGAAGAAGACGGGCATTCCTTGTCCATACCCAAGAGAGTGGGAATCAATCCCGTATCCGGCGAAGTTCAATCTAATTAACTTCACATCGTTCGATGGGAAGGGTTCACCCACTAAGCATCTGATTTACTTCAAATCACACCTGGGGGTTATCTCTGGTAATGAGCCTCTGATGGTACGGTCCTTCGTTGGCACTCTTCGTGGAGCCGTCTTCGATTGGTATCGCCGCCTCAAGCCAGGAAGCGTGAATAGCTGGGACGACATGGAGACTAAATTCCTCACCAACTTCTTCAATGACGACACCGAGATATCCATCGGGTCGTTGCTCGATGAGAAACAGAAAGACGGGGAATTAGTTGATACCTTCGTCAAAAGGTTCCAGAACAAGGCGATGAACTGTCGGGATCCGATCACGGAGGAGTTCATTCTCCAAACCTGCCATAACAACCTAGCTTTGGATGTTTTGAAAGCAATGGGGACAGCACCATCCAAGACATGGAAAGATTTGAAGGTTCGAGGAGAGCAAGCCGAGTGATTCCTCAGAAGAAAGAAGACGGAGAGAGGCCAGCAGGCGACGAATGCTCCAACACAGAATTTCAACCCACGAGGGAAAGGTAAGGCACATGCTAATGCAGTTGATGCTAATCAAACTTTCCAATTGCAACCTCAGCAACAGCCGCAGCAACAAGCACCACAACAGTCGCAGTCACAATGGCGACAACGGCCTCAGAAGCAGAAATCTTTAGAGCCCAGATTTCCTAAGGTGTACTCCTTTAAAGATGACGAAGTTCCTGTTATCTTTAAGTACCTATTGGAAAATAACAAAATCCAGCTGCCGGCGATCGTGGATCAAGAAGGAGCTAGCAAGGTGACGGATCCGAAATATTACGCATACCATAGAGCGGTCCATCACCCTACAAGGTCATGCTATCATCTCAAGGATAAAATCTAGGCGTTAATTGATGTGGGCGTCATAACCCCGAAGCCGCCCAAGAATGTAGGAGCAAATGCAGTATCAATTAGCTTTGGATCAGTACCCACGACATGGTTTGAACCAAAACGGATCACCAAAGTGGGAATGAAGATGATAAACGACGACCCATACGGACAGCGCCAAAAAGGACTTGTGCCACACACATCCCCAAACGACGAAATCCTCTGGGTCCATCCTGATCTTATTGAAGACGACCAGTGGGCGACTCCCTCGACCAGAAAGGGTAAAGGCAAGTCCTGCAATGCTACTTCCACGATCTTCGAAGAGGATGGTGATGAAGCTCCTACCTTCCCGCTCTCCGAAGAAGAACAAGAAGTTTTTGCCACTAGAAGCGGAAATGAGTATCACTTCAAATATCCATCACCTAGTGATCAGTTAGCTGAGCAGGGGGTGACTAAACTGGGACCAGCCAAAACTCTCACGGAGCTGGGGGTGATTACGAATCCTAGACCGGTTGAAGAAGCTCGACGACAGCCGGTTGATAAACAGAAAGAAAAGAAGCCCCAGGAGGTTCAGAATCCGAAGCAGCCTCGTTTCAATCGCCCGATTGGAAGAGATAAATCGGAGAGCTCGAGCACTCCACGCATCTTTGATATTATGGCTCAACTAGCTAATATTCCGATGCGAATAACATTGTATGAGTTGCTACAGTTGTCCAAAGAAACCAAGGAAGCTTTACAAGAAGCCTTGGCCAATTCAGAAGTGTTCCTTACTCAGATCAAGCCGGTACCTGAAGGGTCAGAACCGTTAATTCAACACTACAATATAGGGGCTAAGAACCTTCCCTGCATTACCTTCACCAAAGAGGATATGCAGACGAAGAATTCAAACCATGATCGACCCCTATATTTCATTGGGTACATTAGCTCCAGCGAAGTCAACCGAATCCAAGTGGATCCGGGTTCCGCTGTGAGTATTATGCCGCTCCGCTTGATGCATAGCCTCGGCATTCCAACTAGCAAATTGGCGGCCACAGGCACTGTTATCTATGGATTTAACACTAGCGGGTCAAGACCCTTGGGTAAGATCCGAATAAAATGTCAAATGGGTGATTTGAAGACGGAAGTCACATGTTATGTGATTGACGCCGAGACTTCATATAACTTACTATTGGGTCGACCCTGGATCCATAGTAACGTTATAATCCCCTCCACTCTCCATCAGTGTTTGAAATATGTCGACACTGATGGTAAGGTTAGGACGGTGGTCGTGGATAAGCAACCATTCAAAGGGTTTGAGAATTATTTCACTGATTCTCTCCTTTATGGAAACGAATTCGATACTGAACCATCGGCCCATGGCACGGACAGCGGAGAAGAAGCTGATACCGAAGCCGGATTCGATTACAATGGAGGTTTTATTTTAAATGATATTGTATCCTTTGTAATCAATCTTGACGACGAACAATCGTCAGATGGCAGTTGTAACTAGCAACTTGCCAATAATGAAATAAATGATGATTTAGAGTACTCACTGTCTCTTGATGATGTAATAAAGGGATTGTATGATAATACCGATTTATATACGCCGCTTCAATCGTCCTATGTAGCAAAGAAACGCCTCCAGCATTCTTTCGGAACAACCTTGGTCGTCCCTGCCAAAATAGGAGGCGAAAAAGAAGCGGTTTACGGTAAAGGAGAGAGTTTTCCATTACCAGATCATTTCTTAAGAGAAGATGAGAATGATGACAAACCTGGATCTAAGTATAGTCCGGAAGCGCGCAAGCTCATGGAAAAATAGGGATATGATTTCACATTCGGAGAAGGTTTATACTTCGATCGAGGTCCCCGTATTCCAGCCAAAGCGGCATATGTACCAAAAGGGAAACCGGATGATTATTATAAATTCAGACGAGGATTAGGGTATGTCTCTTCTTCAGAAGACGAATGTTGCTGGTTAATCAATAACCAAGCATCTGGGCAATACAAAGATGGGTACTCGTCAGATTCCTCGGAATGGGATTCCGATATAAGTCTGGGGGAAGTATTCAAAGCCCTAATGACGAACATGACTACAGCTGATCCATCCACAATGGAGGGCGATGATCAAATGCTAACATGGGAAGACCCATGGGTTCATCACCTGAACATGCAGTATGGTGATAGATTTGAACAGAGGGAACCCCCCACTGAAGATAAAGTAGTCCAAATTAACATGGGCGATGAAGCCAACCCAAAGCCTATATTCATCAGCGATAGTCTTCCCCCAAATGAGAAGGAGGAATTAATTGCTCTCATCAGGGAATATATTAACGTTTTCGCCTGGAACTATGAAGACATGCCAGGGCTCGACCCCAATGTGGCAATGCACCGCCTCGATATCAAGCCGGATGTCAAACCTGTCAAACAATAGCAAAGACGGTTTCGTCCGCAGATTATGGAAGCCATTAAGGCAGAGGTTAGGAAATTGATCGACTCAGGATTTATTCGAGAGGAGCAACATCCGGACTGGCTAGCCAACATTGTTCCCGTCATGAAGAAGAATGGTAAAATCAGGATTTGCATCGACTTCAGGGACCTGAACACGGCATGTCCAAAAGACGACTTTCCTCTCCCAATCACGGATGTCATTATCGACAATACATGCGGATTTGAGAGAATGTCTTTTATGGATGATTTTTTAGGATATAACCAAATCAAGATGCACCCGGATGACGAGAAGCATACAGCGTTCAGAACGCCCCTCGGTGTCTTTTACTACACAGTGATGCCTTTCGGTCTAAAGAATGCAGGCGCTACGTACCAGCGAGCAATGACTAAGATTTTTCAAGAACATCTCAGGAAAACAGTCGAGTGCTACGTTGATGATTTGGTTGTGAAAAGCCGTAACAAAGAAGATCACATCAAGGACTTGAAGACGATGTTCGATCTCATGCGGAGTCATCAATTGAAGATGAACCCCACTAAATCCTTCCTTGGAATGTCCAGCGGAAAATTCCTTGGATTCGTCGTCACCACTAAGGGTATACATATCGATCCCGATAAGGTGAAGGCGATACATGAACTGCAACCCCCTAGAAATCTAAGAGAACTCAGAGGATTGCAAGGGCGTTTAGCTTACATCCGGCGGTTCATCTCAAATCTTTCTGGGAAATGCCAACCATTCTCTAAGCTAAACAAGAAGGGTGTGTCATTTATTTGGGACGACGCTTGCCAAAAAACACTTGAAGATATCAAAACATATCTGACGAATCCTCCTGTTCTCATTGCACCAAAATCAGGTAAACCGTTTTTGATTTACATCAAAGCGATGAACCACTCGATAAATGCTTTATTAGCGCAAGACGATGATAACGGTCACGAACAGGCAGTTTATTACCAAAGTCGGACTTTGGTAGGCGCTGAGTCTCGATATCCGATGATTAAGAAAGAATGTCTCGCATTGGTATTCGCAGTACAAAAGATGCGGCATTACTTGGTTGGACAGACGATTTACGTCATTTCTAACGTTAATCCAGTACGAGTATTTATGACGCAACCAGCCTCTATGAATTGGCGGTTAGCGAAATGGGCCCTTCTCTTGTCCCAATATGATTTGCACTTCAAACAGCAGAAGTCGATCAAAGGACAAGCGATTTGTGATCTTTTGGTGGCAAACCCAACAACGGATACGGCAGAAGTATATGATGACTTGCCGGATGAAACCCACGAGGTTAACACTACATCGCACCAACAAGTATGGCAATTATACTTCGATGGTGCTTCGAGGGCAACTAATGTGGCAATAACCCCCGGATGTTCTAGAGTCTCCTCCGGAGTTGGAGTTGTCTTAGTTTCCCCGGGGAAGCATGTGATTCCTCGAGCTTATTCACTGACTGATCCATGTTCCAATAACGTAGCCGAGTACAACGCGCTTCTCATTGGACTCAGTTTCGCCAAGGAGCTGGGGGTCGAATATCTCAAAGCTTTTGGGGATTCTCAATTGATAGTCAACCAAGTCCGTGGAGAGTATGAAGTCAGGAACCAAGACCTGATCCCATACCAGCAGGAGGCCATTAAAATGGCAGATTCTTTTGAAGAATTCTTTATTGAATACATCCCTCATCTCCAGAATGCTTATGCGGATGCACTGACAGCACTAGCGGTATCACTTACGCAGCCTCCCGAAACTGAACTGCTAGTCACAGTAAGGTCGTATCAACTCTGCATACCCATATACAATATGGATATCGAAGAGGAAGATGATAGAAATGTAAGCGCCAAGGAGGTGAACTCAACTCAAATTGGGTCTGAGCCCCGAGATTGCCGTTTTCCCATCATTGACTACGTCCAGTATGGTATCTTGCCAGAGGATGTAAAAGAAAGGGAATCAATCCGCCGAAGAGCACCAAGATTCTTCTATAATACGGAGACCCATACTTTATACCGTCGGGGGTACGATGGTTTGTTACTCCGATGCCTTTCGAATAAAGAAGCAGAAGAAGTTCTTAAGGAAGCGCACGAAGGAGAATGTGGTGCGCATCAGCCTGGTCCCAAACTGTATGATCACATCAGGAGAATGGGATATTTTTGGCCAACAATGGTTCATGATGCAATCGAATACGCCCGAGAATGTCATGCCTGTCAAGTACATGCAAATTATATGCACCAACCACCGGAGCGTTTACACACATCAATCACATCTTGGCCGTTCGAGACATGGGGTATGGACATTGTCGGTCCTATTTTCCCCCCTTCAGTCAAAGATGATCGATTCATTCTCGCAATCACGGATTACTTTTCAAAGTGGGCTGAAGCAATTCCGCTTAGAGAAGTGAAGACGAACAACGTCATCAATTTCATCAAACATCATGTCATATACCGACATGGCGTGCCAAGACAGATCATTCATGATAACGGTCCAAAGTTCATAAGCAACGCTTTCGTCAGGTTTTGTGACAAGTTCAAAATTCAAGATATTTCGTCAACAGCTTATTATCCCGCCGCAAATGGATTAGCTGAGGCTTTTAACAAGACGATCATTAAGATCCTGTCAAAGCTCGTGAAGACCAATAAACGAGACTGGGACAATAAACTCGAGGAAGCACTCTGGGCTTATCGTACCACCATACGCACACCTACAGGAGCTACCCCATATTCGTTGGTATACGGATGTGAAGCTGTGCTACCATTGGAAATCCAAATCCCATCCCTTCGGATCGCTCTCGCAACTGAGATGACGACAGAAGAACAACATCAGAAACGTCTCGAAGAACTCAAAATGTTGGATGAAAAGCGCTTGGAAGCTCAACATCACATTGAATTTTATCAAGCCAGAATATCTAGGGCTTTTAACAAAAGAGTCTGACAGAGAAGCTTCAAAGAAGGAGATCTGGTCCTCGCTGCTCGCCGGCCGATAATCCTCAACTCCAAGAAGAAAGGTAAATTCGAACCCAAATGGGAAGGACCATTTGTGATAGACACAGTCTACTCAAACGGCGCATATCGCCTGATTACTCAAGAGGGCGTCAGGCAATTAATGCTAATAAATGGGAAGTTCCTGAAAAAGTACTATCCCTAGTACATTCAGGATAACCCGTTTACCGGGAAGTTCCTTGAAGAATATTACACTTAATATTCTAGAGGATAACCCAAAATTATTTTCACCACCAAAATCCCTCACTGATCAATTTCAATTGACAGTGAGTCCACCAAAAATGTCTTTCTGGCCTAAACCACCAACAAATTCCCCTCTTGATTCTTTCCACGAACAAGAGGTCTACTTTCAGTTCAGAGTCCCCTTTCGATAAATAAAAAAACTCCCTTCTTTTTCTCTTTGGTTAAACCTTCCCATGGTTATAACCGAAGTTGAAATTTCACCTCGATAAACGAGGAACTCATCTTCAAACTAGATAACCAATCCTATAAAAGGTAAGTTTATCTAGATCTTCCAGATTCTCGGAGTGGAGATCTCACTTCTAGTTTCATTTGCACTGGAAATAGAATATAAAATTCTTCCTTTCCAGAATCAAGGAATAGAATATAAAATTCTTCATTCCTTGTAATCGGGTTCACCTTCACCCTAAAAGAAGACTGGGAAATAGAATATAAAATTCTTCCTTTTCCACACCAACCTTTTTCAAGAAGTTATCAATCTAGGATTCATCCTAGGAAGTTTATCCCGAATCCTAAGCAGGGATAAGTCTGCGCCTAACACGCGCTGCCGGTTTAGTCTTTCTCCGTAGAAAAAGACACCAGAGTTCGATTCTGGGGTATCCTATCCTAAAACCTAAGCAGGGATAAGTCTGCGCCTAACCCGCGCTGCCGGTTAGTTCTTAACCGTTAAAAAGAACACCCGCCCAAATATTCAATATTGTGGCAGGTTGTTATTAATAACACCAAAATCCATACCTTACACTCATGGGGAATTTCATCCTGAATCCTAAGAAAGGATATGCCGACGCCTAACACGCGTCGCCAGGTTAGTCTTTTACTGTCTAAGAAGACACCAGAACCTAATTCTGGGGACCCTTATCCCGAAGCCTAAATAGGGATAAGTCAGCGTCTAACACACGTTGCTGGGTAGCCTATTCCCATAACAATGGCGAAGTCTACGTATTCGAAGTCGTAGCACAAAGTCTTAGAGAATTTACTCTCTTAGCACAACGTTACATGCGGAACGGATTTAGACAATCTGCATGCTAGCCCGACTCAAACGGTAGTCGGTAAAAGCTAATCAAATCCGTTGAAGGTTGGGGGTTAGCCAAAAATCCTAAAGTCAACGCCTAACACGCGTTGTCGGGTAGCCTATTCCCGTGACAAATGGTAAAGCCTATGTATTCGACATCATAGCACAAAGTCTCAGAGAATTCACTCTCTTAGCACAACGTCATATGCGGAACAGACTTAAACAATCCGCATGCTAGCCCGACTCAAACGGTAGTCGGTAAAGGCTCGTCAAACCCATTGATGGCTGAGAATTTGCCAAAAATTCTATAAATGCGAGTCATTGACACATCAACTTTATGAGTTGGTCTCATGACTTAGGCATCAAACAACTTCAGGATAAGATCCATATATGCAGACGAAACAACTGTAATAGTTGGTCCTGCAGCACCGCCACGCTCCAATTCCTTAAGAGCTTAAGCTGTGTATACTCCAGCAGACGTACGAGTATAAACTGTGTCAAACACCGGACAACGCGTTACAATGAAGCTCAAACGCCGGACAACACGTTGCAAATGAAGATTCAAGGCCAATAATCGATGGTCGATTCTATGTTGAAAAAGCAAACACGAGCTAAAGATCAGAAAATCAGGAATTGACTTCAAGTTCAAAATTCCGACAACGGTCAGACAACAAATGCAGCACCAGAACCCTAGCAGACATTCGACAAAACACCGAATAGCCTGGAGGATTGAAGGAATCAAGAATAGAAGCCATTCCAAAGTCCCGTCACACCGATTGAAGGTTGGGACAATCTTATCCAAAGTATTCCAGACTCTTCTATGAAAGAATGAGGCTGAAATACTTTGGAGGGGGTATCTGTAGGTGTATAAAACTGCTTATAGGTCCCTTAACACAGCTCGGTACGATGATTTGACAAACCAACGAACCATCGGGCGATATATCCAAAGCATGTTCGTTAGACCACAACACCGAAGCCAAGTGAGATGCGACGAAGCGGATTAATGAGGCGAAGAGGTTAACGAGCTGTACGCAAACAACAGAATACATCCAATCGCATGCCCAATCAAGCTAACGGGTCGATGAATCAACGAGTCATCCAACCGTAGAGTCCACCACATTAATCAAGTGCGGACTCGAACGAATCAAGATCAAATCAAGATCGGAAGCGGACTCGAACTCGAACACCAAAGCAGATTTACTGCCTAATCAAGATCCAGACTACCAAATCAGAGTCCAGATCAACAAATCAGAGTTCGGATAAACCGCGAAACCGAAAAAAGACGAAACAACCAACACCTGGAGGGCTCGGTCAAAACCGAGCCACTCCTAGGTGGCTCGACCAAAGCCGAGCCACCTAGGAGGTGGCTCGGTGATAATCACATTTTATTGTAATTTTATACCCTCATTATCTATTTTATATGAATAAATATACCACTAATAATTGATTTTTATCCTTTAATTGCAGGTTAAAGAAGAATAAATTTCAAACTCCCATCTCTCAATAAAAACCCATTGAAGAAATGAAGAAGCCCATTGGAAATCAATTTCCAATTTATCCAAAAGCCCAAGCTAAGAAGAAGGATAAAAGCCCAAGAAATGCCAAAGCCCAAAGTTAAAATCAAAATAAATGCATGAAGAAATCAAGAAATCCAAAAGCCTAAGCAAAAGCCCAAAATCCAAGCCCAAAAGCCAATGGAAGAAGAACTCTGCGGACAGCAACAGGAGAAGGGGAGGCATCGATGCCCGCATCGATGGGGGTATCGATGCCCGCATCGATGCGTGTATCGATGCCTACATCGATGCCTACATCGATGCCTGCATCGATACCCTGGGCAGTTTGTTACGAATCTAAGGCTGAAATTTGTTGTTTTTGGATATGATTTCAATCCAATGGCTCTCATTCACTGATGTTTACAATAAATAGGGGTAGAGAGTGAGGGGTTAAAGGTGTGAAAATTTAGTAACTCCTTTTGGAGAGGAGGGCTACTCTTAATTGAGAAGGCCTTCCAAAATTATAACTTTTTATTGCAATTAATAATAATAATTTTTTTACCACTTTAAATTTTTCTCTTCTTCTCTTTGTTGGATGATGAAGATGAAGATGAAGATGGAGAATTATTTGAAGGTTTGCATTTCTTTTTCTCTTTTATTGCTTATTAGTTTGGATTTATTTCTATGCTTGTAGTTAGATTTTATTTTCTTGTTAAATAGCCAAGAGGCTAGAACCCTCTTGCCTTAGATTTATTTCATGCTTATAGAGTAGATTTATTTTCTTGCATTTAATTCTTGTAATTTTATTTTGTAGTTTAGATTTTGTAATTTATTTTATAGTTAGATTTTAATTTCTTATACTATTCACCTTGAGGCTAGAACCCTCTTGGGTTTAGTTTTTCTTTTTATTTATTTTTATTTTGTTTGATTCGCCTTTAGGCTAGAACCCTCTAGGGAATCATCCTTTTCTAAGAAGTGGGTTCAATTGTAGATTACCCATATCTATGATTGAATCCACCATCTTTAATTTCTTGTATTTTTTTTTCTAGAATTTTGTTCTTCATTCTTGATTTTTTATTTGTTTCTTGATTTTATTTATTTTTTCCTTCTCACCTTATTGATCATACTCATTCTTTTTTCAAATCCATTCTCACTTACACTTGCACCTATTTACACACCATTTTCACTATCTCAATCTCTTCACAATCACATTCACTCATCAATCTTATTTGTCACGCACACAACATAAGAACCGATTTTATATTTTCTCCTACAAAACACCTTCCTCGTGGGTTCGATATCTTAAATACTATAACTTGACACGGTTGTGCACTTGCAACCTTTTTGGTACATGTTTATGCCGCATCACTCGGTGGCCGAGCCACCTCTTGGTGGCTCGGTGGCCGAGCCACCTGGGCTCGGCCACCGAGGCCGAACCAGATCTGGGCCCAGATCCGGTTCCAAGAACCTTTTTGAGAGGTTGGAATTTCTGGAGGCGAAGCTCTGCTGGATTGAGATCTAAACCTCGGATTTCTTTTGAAGCTTTGAACACTTACACCTTTCAGATCTGGTTCTCGGCGATCATCCACGTCAAGTAAGGCAGGAGTTCGAGAGGGATCAGATCTGAGATCTACACGATTATCCTCCGGATCAAAACTTGGTTTTTGATCCCGAGAAGAGTATCGATTTCGCTTGGTCGATTTCGATTACTTCAGGCTATTATTTTCTTGGTGAAATAATACCCCCAGCTGTTATTTCCTTCGTGAAATAACACCCGTCATATCGTGTAGATCCGACCGGATCAAGATCACGCGGTGGTCCACGGATTAACCCCGACGTAGGCGAAGAACCCACACAAGCAAGAGACCGCAAAACAGGATCTTGCGATTTGTTCAGGAAAGTTGTAATCTTTTTTCTTTTTCTTTGATTTTGTTGTAACCGGATCTTATAAAAAGACCGGATCTTTTGTAATCGATAAATAGTTGCTTAAGAGAACAATGACTTCAATGAAGAAAACAATTTTTCCCGCGAACACTTCGTAGGATTTTCCGCCAGAAGATCGCAAATAGCTCGTCCTTTAACTGATTTTTGTTGCTTAAAGTACAAGTCGTATTGCGATAAGAGTAAAGCCCATCTAGCTAAACGCCAATTCATGGATGCTGGCTGGGTCATGAATACTCGGATAGGGTTTATGTTGGAAATGACATAAATTGTCTGTCCAACTAAATAATGTCGTATTTTCTAGATTGCAAATACCAAGGCAAGGCATTCTTTCTCGATCATCGGATAACGAGATTCAGCTCCTACCAGTGTGCGACTCAGATAATATACCGCTTGTTCGTGACCGTTATCGTCGTCTTGTGCAAGTAATGCACTTAACGAATGGCTCATCGCTTTGACATAAATCAAAAACGGTCTGCCCGATTTTGGTGCAACGAGAATAGGTGGGTTCGCCAGATATGTTTTAATATCTTCGAACGCCTTTTGGCATGCTTCATCCCAAATGAACGACACGCCTTTCTTTGTGAGTTTAGAGAACGGTTGACATTTTCCGGACAGATTTGATATAAATCGACGGATATATGCCAATTGACCTTGCAATCCTCTGAGTTCTTTAAGATTTCTCGGAGGTTGTAGCTCATGTATCGCCTTCACTTTATCAGGATCGATATGAATACCTTTTGTGGTGACGTCGAATCCAAGAAATTTACCGCTCGACATTCTGAGGAAGGATTTAGTCGGGTTCATCTTTAGTTGATGGCTCCTCATAAGATCGAACATCATCTTTAAATCTTTAATGTGGTCGTTTTTATCACGGCTCTTAACGACCAGGTCATCAACGTAGCATTCGACGGTCTTCCGAAGGTGTTCTTGAAAGATCTTCGTCATGGCTCGTTGGTACGTAGCACCGGCGTTCTTCAACCCGAACGGCATAACAGTATAACAAAAGACACCAAGGGGTGTTCTAAATGCTGTAAGCTTTTCATCATCCGGATGCATCTTAATCTGATTATATCCCGAAAATCCATCCATAAATGACATTCTCTCAAACCCGCACGTATTGTCAATGATGACGTCTGTAATGGGTAGAGGAAAATCGTCTTTAGGACAGGCGGTATTCAGATCTCTGAAGTCAATACAAATTCTAATTTTTCCATTCTTTTTAAGAACTGGAACGATATTGGCTAGCCAATCAGGGTGTTGTTCTTCTCTGACAAAGCCTGAATCGATTAATTTCTTGACTTCAGTTTCTATTGCCTCCATAATTTGTGGACGAAATCGTCTTTGTTGTTGCTTGACAGGTTTAGCATCCGATTTTATATTAAGACTGTGCACTGCTACGTTTTGGTCGAGTCCTAGCATATCTTCGTAATTCCAAACAAAAACGTCAATATACTCTCTAACGAGGGCGATTAGTTCCTCTTTTTCATCCGGTGGAAGATCACCGCTGATAAATATAGGTTTCGGATTAGCTTCATCACCCATATTAATTTGGACTACTTTATCCTCAGTAGGAGGTTCTCTTTGCTCAAATCGATCGCCATATTGGATGTTCATGTAATGCATCCATGGATCTTCCCAACTAGGCAACTGCTCGTCCCCTTCGGTCGTGGAAGGATCAATTATCGCCATGTTCGACATTAAGGCTTTGAATTTCTCTCCAATGCTCACGTCAGAGTCCCACATTGAAGTATCGGATGAATGTCCGCTCTCATTTCTCAGTTGGCTAATGATCTATTGGCAATATTCATCATCAGATGATGAAGCATAACCTAGACCTCTTTTATGACTGTAATAATTATACGGTTTTCCTTTTGGTACAAAGGTAGGACGGGGGGGAACCCGGACACCTTGACCAAAATGAAGACCTTCACCGAGCGAGAGGTCATAGCCTTGCCTCCTCATATAACCGTTTGCTTGCGAACTATACCAAGAGAAATGTCGCCCCGGCTCTTCATCATCTGAGTTGCTATCCAAGAAAAGATCAGGAGTTAGGGATGGATCCCCTTTTTCAAAGATTATTTCTTTCTCACCCCCTGTCTTTGCGGGTAGGATTACAGTTGTTCCGACTGAATTTTGCAGATATTTCGTCGTCGTGCAAGACGAGCGAAGTGGCATGTGTAGATTAGTATCTTCATACAATTCCTGCATTACATTATCAAGGCAAGGCGAGTACTCTAAATCATCATTTATTATTTCATCGGCAAGTTGCCAGTTACAACTTTCGTCCGACGATTCATCACCGTCAAGATCGATTACAAGAGGTTCAATGTCATTTAGTACAAGACCTTCACTATAATCGAGCCCAGCTTCGGTATCATCTTCTTCTCCTCTGTCCGTGCCATGGGCCGATGGTTCAGTATCGGACTCAGCACCATAAAGGAGGGAGTTAGTAAAGTAATTTTCTAACCCCTTGAATGGTTGCTTATCCGCGACCACCGTCTTGACTTCCTCATTAGTGTCGACATACTTCAAACACTGATGGAGGGTGGAGGGAACTATAAGATTACCGTGGATCCATGGACGACCCAACAGTAAATTATAGGAAGTCTCCGCATCGATCACATAGCAGGTGACTTCAGACTTCAAATCTCCGAGTTGACACTTCACCCGGATTTTTCCTAACGGTCTTGATCCACTAGTGTTGAATCCGTAGATGACCGTTCCTGTGGAGGCTAACTTGCTGGCTGGAATTCCGAGATGGTACATCAATCGAAGTAGCATGATGCTAACAGCGGAACCCGGATCGATTTGAATCTGGTTGACAACGCTCGAACCGATGTATCCAGTAAAATATAACGGTCTATCATGCTTTGAATTCCTAACTTGCATATCTTCTTTTGCGAAAGCAATGCAAGGAAATTTGGTGGCTGCCAGATTGCAATGCTGCACTGATGACTCTGGCTCTTTAGGAGTTGGCTTGATCTGAGTGAGGAATACTTCAGAATCCGCCAAGGCTTCTTGTAAGGCTTCTCTGGTCTCTTTTGAGAGACGTAGTAACTCGTACAACGTGATCCTTGCCGGGATATTAGCCAACTGAGTCATGACATCGAAGCGGTATGGGGCATTCGAGCTTTCCGGTTTATCTCTTCCAATCGGCCGATTGAAACGAGGCTGCTTCGGAAGTTGAACCTCTTTGGGTTGAGGTTCTTTGTCTTTTTGTTTAGCTGGTTGTCGAGGTTTTTCAACAGCCACAGGAGGAGTCGCAACTACCCCCAGTTCTGAATGGGTTTTAGCGTTTGGGTTAGAGGTTTCAGAATACTTATAATGGTATTCATTTCCGCCCCTTGTAGCCAACGATTCTTGCTCTTCTTCAGAAAACGGTAAAGCTGGAATTTCTTCATCGTTCCTCTCAGGAATTGCCGAGGCTCCATAACAGGACTTCTCTTTTCCCTTGCCTTTCGACTTCTTCTTCGTCGTGGATGTTGTCCACTGTTCATCTTCAAGCAAATCCGGATGAACCCAAAGGATTTCGCCGTTAGGGGTCGTGTGCGATACAAGTTCCTTTTGGCGCTGTCCATGAGGGTCATCGTTGATGGTTTGCATCTTGACCTTTGATACCGGCTCAGCTTGAAACCAGGACAAAGGAACCGATCCGAAGCTAATAGAGACCGCATTTGCACCTACTTTCTTCTCCTTTGGCTTCGGCGTCACAATACAAACATCAATTAAGGTTTGTATTTTGTCTTTCAAGACATAACACGCCTTAGTGGGATGGTGGACCCTTCTGGGATATGCATAATATTTTGGGTCATTAGTCTTCTTCGCTTCTTCTTGGTTTGTGACCGGTGGAAGCTTAATCTTATTATTATCTAGCAAATATTTGAAGATGACCGGAACTTTATCATCTTTGAATGAATACTCCTTCGGGAATCTGGGCTCAGAGGTTTTAAACTACTTCTGAGGCTGTTGATTTTGATTTGGTGCCAATTGGAAGGATGACTGCTGCGGTTGTTGTTGCGGCGGCTGTTGTGACGTTTGATGCGCGTCCACAGCGGCTCCAGACTCTCTTCCTCTGCCTCGAGAGTTGAAATTCTATTTTTGAGGATTATCTTGTGGCAGTCCTCTTTCCAACTTCTTTCTCTTGAGAAAGCGTTCAGCTTGTTCGCCTCTCACTTTCAACTCTTTCCAAGTCTTAGAGGGCACAACCCCCATTACCTCTAGCACATCCAGAGACAAATTATTATGACATGTCTGCAGGATGAATTCCTCTGTGAGTGGATCTCGATAGTTTACCGCTTTGTTCCGGAATCATTTGACAAAAACATCAACCAACTCCCCATTCTTCTGCTTCTCGTCCAACAAGGTGCCAATAGAAACCTTCGTGTCGTCGTCGAAGAAATTGGTGAGGAACAATCCTTCCATATCCTCCCAGCTAGTGATACTCCTAGGTTTGAGGCGTCGGTACCAATCGAAGGCAGACCCGCGGAGGGTTCCTACGAATGACCGGACCATCAAGGCTTCGTTTCCGGATATTACGCCAAGATGTGACTTGAAATAGATAAAGTGTTGTGTGGGTGAACCCCTGCCATCAAAAGGAGTAAAGTTAATTAAATTAAATTTTGGAGGATAAGGAATCAGATCTCATTCTCTCGGGTACGGGTATGGAATGCCCGTTTTCTTTACTTCTTGGGCCGTCATCAGAGCGTTGACTTTGCTCTCGAGATCTTGCATCTTCTTTTCTTCTTCCTCATTCTTCTTCAAGTAGATCTGAGGAAGTTGAGTAGATGATTTGGTTGGACCGCTTCCGGAATTGTCTTTATCAGGAGGAGGATCAGCAAAGATAGTCTCATCTTCTTCATTATCCTCCTCAGCTATACGTACAGGTATAACGTTACGCTGACTGGATTCTGCTTTCTGGCTCGATTCTGGTTGATGTTGTTGAGCTTGCAAATCTCGCATTTGCTGCATCGTCAACTCCATCTTGGTTTTGATCTCCGCTCTAATTTCTTCGCGTTGTTTGGCTAATGCTTCCTGTAGTATCTGAGCCAGCTGATCCGGCGTGATTACAAAAGATTCTCTGGCTTGCCCAACACTAGACGTGGTACCGTGCGAAGCAACAGCAGAACACATATCTGACAATTCCTCATCTGAAGATAGTCCTTCGTGCATTCTTTTGTAGTCTCGGCGTCGGTTGGCCCTTCGTTGCAACCGCGACATTCTTTGAGAGAGACCCCGCTCAACTCTCCCTTCTGGAGAGAAATCAGGGTCAGGGTTGATTAATTGCTGTTTTCCTCTACCGGTCATATTAATAGTGACCTCAGGGAATTCATCTTGCTGTATCATAGGTTTTCTCTGGTTGAAACGTCTCACTTTGGATTTTAACGCTTCGGTTGAAAGTCTTTGAAATACGAAAACTCGTGTTGATTTAGTTTTGGAGCAACCTTATTCTGTCAGCACCGCTTTAATGAGCCTTTCGCATGCGCAATGAGACTCATCTTCTCGGACAGCTCTCTTTCTCGAGTTATTGTTCTGATAGTACAGCTCATCATTATTGTGATTTGAGCAACCTATCTTTGGTTTGTGAACCTTGTTAACATGCACAGGACGACTAGTCATCGGCTCTGGGCGATCCAAGGTTAAATTTTTAAATACACCCCCTTGCGGGTGTGGAGTCTTCATAGGTCCTAAATGAGAGTGAATTGGTATTCTCTCATTTTGGACTGGTGCAATTCTGACAGGAGGGTATTTACGACCCCCTGCATAAGAAACCACTAAGGGTTTATTTGCTGGATCTGGGTGTTCTTTGACTGGGGTTTTGCCTCGATCTTCAACCGAAGGACCAAGGCGATCCTCCATTGTGATCTTAAATTTGGATAAATCTGGGCTAACCTAGGGTTTCACTGGTGATGCAGCAGACGGGTCCGGAACGGACGTTTGCGGTGTTTTTGGAACCTAAACTTTACGGTTCTTTGGTGGCTTTTCAGACACTAATTCCTTCTTGGTTCCTTGTGCTTGTTGACGACGAGCGCGAGCACGGGCGGCCTTCACCTTACGCCTTTGTATACGTTCCTTAAGGGTTGAACGAGACCTTTTGACGAGGGTCCATTCCTCCGTCGTAAGCTGTGCAGAAATATGATTATTTTGTCATTGGGGCAACTGAACCACCTTTTGTTTCCTCGACTCTAGGTCCGCATAGTAATGGACCCCGTCGGTTTGTTGTAAGACTTTAGCCAATTGACGAGCACGGCGCTGGCGCTATCTCTGACGAGCCCTCTTCGTCAGCACCGGTGAGCCATTCGTCAGCGACTCCTTAATGGGTGCGGAGTCGTTTGGAGCAGGGATGTCGCAGGCAGATTCCTTAGCAGCAATTGTGCAAGTACCTTCACCTGCGGCCTTCATTGGCATTGCAGACTTGAACTTTTTCTTGGGAGATGAAACCTTCTTATACTTGCGGGGAGAAGAAGGTTTTGATGGTGAGGATGAGAGGTACTCCTCGAATTTCGCCTGATCAAACTCGTATTCGATCTCTTCGCTAACAATGATCTTGATCGGTTGCGACACCACGGCCTCGGCAGCGAGGCCGCTGGCTCCCACTGTGTTCGCCAGTTTGTTTTCATCAAAAGTCGTTTCCATTGCAGATTCCATTAAACTTCGATCGTTTACAGAAGGTTACAATGAAAAGTAAACAAAAATTATAACTTTTGAGAAAATAATACAGAAATCATTTATCGAGTTCTGTTTTGTGGGACTTTGCCTGTGCCGGGAGTGCTTTGGCTCGTGAACCACCGATTCGTAGATCGTGAGGTTGTTTAGGGATCCTTTCTTCGTTTATCGAAGTAGGGATTTGAAGCGAATATTTTATCGATGTAAGATGTTCACTCTTCCAAAGATCAAGTCTAAGCTTAGATCTCTAGGAATCACCAAACACTATTTGTGAATGATGAAAATTCTCTCTCTTCTTCCTCAAAATCACCAAAAGCTCAAGCCTTTTCTGCTCCAATCTGCTCTCTGTGCTTTATTTCGTATCTAGGGAGGTATTTATAGGGGTAGGAGTGCACCACAGCGGAAATGGGGGCGAAACAACTGACTAAGTAGTTGTTCTTTGGCCGCGGTAGCCAACACTACCGTGGCTGTTGGCGCGGCAGCGTGGACTGCCGCGGCCAAAGGGGCAGTTATGACCACGTTCTTTTCGTGTTTGAAACCGTCCCCCACGACCTTTAACCACCTTTTTTCGTGGTTTAACTGCTTGTCCACGTCAGCACACGTTCTATTTCTGATATGTCGCCACGTGGGCTTCAAAAATCATCGCATAACTGCCTTGTAACCGCCGCAGCACTCTCCTTTAATAGCCGCGGCACCATAGGCTGCCGCGCCTTAGCCGCGGCACCATAGGCTGCCTGTTGGTGTGTACATTGTTCTTCCATGTTGTCTTGCTTCCTTTGAATGATCCCCTCTGATTAAGAGAATGTTGTTTATCGTCTTCTCTTTGCCTTGAGTGGTATTTGGATGTCTGTAAGCATTTTTGACGCCTACATATATATACACAAGTTTTAGTTTTTGATTTTCATGTTTAAATATGAAACAAATGAATATAATTGAAAAATACATATATGAAACAAATGAATATAATTGGAAAATATATACTTCTTTCATGTTTATATACTTTTATATGATTTCATCAATATCAAGTTTATATAGTTCAATGAAACCATGTTTATTGTTTTGAAAGTTTGCAAAACATGCATTTTTATGAAAATGTTTAGTCATTTGTTTATGGACTTAATAATCATTATATACATCATTATATACATCTTTTATTAAGTCTATATAATCATCTTATAAAATTTCAAAACAAGGTTTAGTCAAAATGTCAAAAACAAGTGTTTCATTTTTTATGTTTTGGACCATTTTGAAAAATAAAGAGACTTCTCATTTGGGAAGTGCTTTATAAAAACCAGTTTTTGTAACATGTTCATTTTCATGTTTACAATTATTTTCCAAAGTTTTATATTTTTCTGAATTTGTTTGCTATTTTTAAAGGTACTTTAAAATTTAGTTTCACTGTGGCGTGTTGCTTACCCTTTAAAGAGAGGAGAAAGTACATTTTGATAGTCGTTGGCTTGTAACGGTCGACTGATATTATTACCGTCTCCGCTGCTTACCCTTTAAAGAGAGGAGAAAGTGCATTTTGATAGTCGTTGGCTCCTAGAATATTAGGAGAAACTGGCATCCTTATCCTCAAATGATGGCTGGCTTGAGAACCTACTTACGGAGACAAAGGGGGTCGATAGAAGCCATGGGAAGGCGATTGGGAACAAATTAAGGCTTGAAAAACATAGCGACCTAGAATGAAAGTTGGCTGTGGATGTTTCTATCGTCGCGCGAATAACTACCGAGCGTACTCCTTCAAAACGTCGCTAGTGTCATGCGTCAAAAGAATCCTTACTTTGTTAACGAAAGAAGCATAAGCACTCTCTCTCTCTCTCTCTCTCTCTTTCTCTCTCTCTCTATCTCTCTGTCTCTCTCTCTCTCTTATTTGTCTCCTTCTTCCATATACACCCCTGCGTGTGAACGCAAGGCTGGGTGCCGAGCACACGTGCGTCGTATATGGAGTAGCAATGAGACCGAAAAAGAGACCTTATATCGCAAAATGTCCGAGAACATAGAGAATGAAGACGCACCTATTAAATAACATAGTTAGACTATCTTGTTCTATTTTAGTTCCACATCACTTAGGAAGGTAGAACTTCATTCGATGCTCTTGTATATAAAGACGTCGATGCCGTCAATAAGTTTATCAAGTTCTCTCATATCCCTCTGTACTTATTATGGTATCAGAGTCATCTCTCTGTACTGATGGCGTGTTGCTGGCTTGTAATGGTCAGCTCATCAGTCGACTGATGAACAATATCAGTCGACCGACGGCATAACGGCTAGTTTTTTCAAATTTTGATGTTGCTGTTATTTTGTCTTTTTGTGATGTTTTCTCTTGGTTTTTGGGGTTGTTTCATAAGCCTATATATACCTTATTCCCTCATACTTCTGAGGTTAATTAAGAAAGTTTTTAAACAAGTTTAAAGGGTGTTTAAGTTTGTTTTAGTATTTGTTTCAAGTTTGGTTTTTTAAATCAATTTTCACAAGAGCTAGAAGAGATCACCATTTGTGTTTGAGCTTCAACTCTTCTCTCTCTCTCTCTCTCTCTCTCTCTCCCTCTTGTTATCTATAGAGAAGTTTTCCTAAACTCAGTCTAGCCTTATATTTATATTGTTTGATTATCATTTTATTAAGCTAGTATTTATTTGAGTTTAGTTTGTTCTATTTAATCTCTTTGTTACACACACCCACATTGAGCTTTTAGTATTTTCATACATAGTATATTTAGGGTTATGAGATTGTAACTTAGAGTGTGAGCTTTCATTGTGTTCTCATCCATATTAGAGAACAAACATTTGTTGTATCGAGCGTTAATTGTGATATCAATTTGTAATACACTTGTATACCGAGAGAAGTGTGTGGTGAGAGATGGGGTCATCCCAAGAGGAGTGGGGTAGGTAATAATACCTAGAGGTAGGTTATAATTCCTAACACTTGATGGAGATACGGGCTAGAGACCAACACTTAGAGGGTGTAGAGTGTGATTACAAGAGTGTGGACTGTAAAGTTTTCGGTAAGTTGGAAAACCGAGTATAAGGTGTAAACGTTTTCGGTGAGCATTGAAAACCCGGTGTGATAGTGGATTTCTCCCCGGGAGTGGGGAGCGGAGACGTAGGACGAAAGGTTCGAAATCCGTGATCATTTGCTTGTATTTGAGTTTGGCTTGTGCACTTATATTTTATTTATATCTATCATCATTCTCTCATTATCTAATTTATTCACTATTTTGTTTATATTTGTTTGTTTTACCCTTGCGTTTTTTGTATATCCTTGCATATGTATCTTGTCACACATTATACTTACTAGGATAATTATTAATTAGTTTTAATTGGCATAAAATCGGATTATATTAGCATAAACCCTGAACGACTTGATTGGTATATCTAGGATTATTTCATTCTAATTATAGTCGTTATACTCCATTGTCACTGAACGACTTGATGAATAGTGGCTCAATAGCCGATGAACCCTGTCTACCCCTTTTTTTCCTTGCACTTGTTCAAGACTGGGAATTGGTTTATTTATGGTCCACTGGATTATAAGTAATAAATTTTCTCAGTTGTTATGTTCAATAGAATACCTCTGTCAATCATAAAATCTATAAAAATCGTCGAATTAACATTATACTTCTGACGATCATCATCCCCATGGAGTATGAATTCAGCTTGCATCACTCCTAATTTTTCACGTTAACAATCCACCTCTGACAATCAACTTATTAATCCTTGTCAACAGGATGATAGGTGCTCAAAATTGCTCAAATCACAATCTTCCCCAGCAAGACGCTAAGTCTTTAAAATCTTGTTCAACTCACAAGTATAAATTCCTATCACGTTAGTATCACACATCTGACAATCAACTTATCGACTTTCTCCAATAGAGCAATAAGTTCATAAAGTTACTATGATCGTAAAAAACTCCTGTCACATTAATATCACACCTCTAACAATCCAATTATCAATCCAACTTATCGACTCTCTCCAATAGAGCGATAGGTCCTCAAAGTTACCTCGATCGTAATAAATTCCTATTACGTTAATCTCACACCTCTGACAATTAACTTATCAATCCTCTTCAATAGGATGATAAGTCCACAAAGTTTCTCCGATCGTAACAAATTCTTGTCACGTTAATATCACACCTCTGACATAATTAACTTATCGACTCTCTCTAATAGAACGATAGGTCTTCAAAGTTGCTCCGATCGTAATAAATTCTTATCATGTTAATATCACACCTCTGACAAAATTAACTTATTCTCTTCAAGAGAGTAATAGGTCCACAAACCCGTCACGTTAACAAAACACCTCTGACAACCAAATCAACTTATCGACTCTCTTTAATAGAGCGATATGCCAATAAAATACTGTTAAGTTAACATTACACTTCTAACAGTCAACCCCCCCCCAATGAACTTGTTAATCCTTTTTCAACAAGAATAACAAATTTTCATTATAAAATCCCCAGCAGAGTAAAGATTTTCTAAAACAATCCTAGTGATAATGAAGAAATTTTCTGAATTTCACTGTAAGTGAAAATTCATGCCAAGTTAATACTACACCTCTGGCACTTTCAACTTTCTTTTAGTGTTTCAAGTGAAAACATAACACAGAAATGAATAACGACAAAGCCCACGTATTCAACATCGTAGTAGGTTATTATTAATAACACCAAAATCTATGCCTTACACACATGGGGGACTTTATCTCGATCCCTAATTAGAGATAAGTCTACGCCTAACACGCGTTATCAGTTAGTCTTTTACCATGAAAAAGACACCAGAATCTACACATGGGGAACTTTATCTTGATCCCTAATTAGAGATAAGTCTATGCCTAACATGCGTTGTCGGGTAGTCCATTCTCGTGAAATTGATCAAGTCTGTAAATTCAGCATCATAGCATTAAGTCTAAGAGAATTCATTCTATTAGCACAACGTTACATGTTGAACAAACTTAGACAATTCACATACTAGCCTGACTCAAATGGTAGTCGGTAATGACTTATCAAATCCGTTAATGGCCGAGGGTTTGCCAAAAAGCCTATGAATGTTTATGGGCCTATCAGCTAAATGGATGTGAGCCATGATGTGACGTTTGAGAGCTTCTGCTCGTGAGTAGCTTATACCGTCGCTATAGTTTCTTTTCAAAGCTTAGGTCATGTGTGGCAAATCTCTTCAACCAAGATGCCTTCGAAAAAGGTGCAGAGAATAACTCCTTTATGATAAGGAGTCAGCAGCTCTAAGATCAGGGTTGAGATCCAAAGTATTCTGAAAATTCGTCCCAGTTAACCGCAAACTTTCAAAAACTTTGGAGGGGGTTCTGTAGGTTGTCTAAAAATTACTGCAGATAGCTGATCACCATCAAACACTAATGATGGAAGTTACAATTTGATAACTTCCAGAAAGCTATAATTAAAAAACTTTTACGTAGATCGATGAAGGTTACAATCTGACAAGCTTCACAACAACCAATGAAAGCTCTAATTTAACAGCCTTCACAATCAACATCGGGAGTTATAATCTGACGGCTCTTATATTTTCAAGGAGCCAAGATGAATGTTACAAGATGATAATCTTTGCAACGCTCTAGCGAAAAAGACTACAAATTGACGGTATTTCTAAATCAAAACGAAAGTGGCCTCATTCCAGAGTCAAAGTAAGGCAAACACAGCTCAAACCTGGCCACAAACACAGCTCACATTCAGCTCCAAACACTACAAATGCAGCTCAGAACTAGCTGTCAACGCAGCCCATGTTCGGCCGTAAACATAACCTCCAAACGCTACAGACGCAGCTCAGATTCAGCTGCCAACGCAGCTTCTAAGTGCTACCAAACGCAGCTTCCAAGCGCTGCCAACGTAGCTCCTAACCATTTGTAAACACAGCTTCTAGACACTACGTTCGAGCTTCCAGACGCTACGTTCGAGCTTCCAGACATTGCGTTGGAATGCAGAATTCATGCCAGAATGCGGATTTTGTGTTTGACTCGTTCAAATACGAGCTGAACGCTTTCAAAACCATTTTTTACGATTTGAGGGGATCACTCCCCACTTAGGAGCGAATTAAAGGGGCAGTTACACCCTTTAATCCCATATAAATCTCAACAAACTCAACTGAGTTAAAGGCTGGCTTTTTTGGATCAGGAGAGATCTCTTGAGCAGATCGGATGGTGGCGATCTTTAGATCCTTGGATCTTTTTAGCATTTTTGGATCTAGAGATCAGCGAAGAGCTTGGAGTGTTCTTCAGCAACCAAGATCAAGGAGCTTTGATACTTGGCTTATTAACCGAATTTTGGTTCAAGTCAACTCTGTTACAGAGTTTAAACTCGCACAGAGTTCTTAAACTCATTAAGAGTTATTTTTAAACTTGCCACACAAGTTTTATCGACTTCAATCCAATGAGATGAAACGTCAGATCGTTAACAAGAAACAAACTCGACGCGAGCTTCGAGGGAGGCATCTCATCGCTACTGTGAAGAACCCAGTTTTAAACAAAGAGGTGAATCTCCGTCGACCCTTCTCTTTTTTGTAAATCGAGAAACCGGTCGAGAAGATTTATAATTTCTTTTTATAAGTCTGTTAGAGAGGAATTGTATCAAGAGAATTGTAATTAATTCTTTTTCTAAGTTTGTTAGAGAGAATAAGACAAATTCAATTCTAAATTGTCTTCTTCAATTTTCCCACTAAACACAACCATTCAAGGGGGTGGAGAATTATTTTACAGATTCTATCCACTACTTTGATGGTGAGCCAATTGATGCACCACTAGTTGAGGGCCTTGATAGTAGTAATAAGGCTGATACTGAGTCTGAGTGCAAACAGGGTCTTATTTTTAATGACATTGAACTCGTCGTAATTAGGCTTGAAAGCCTGGATGTAAATAACGCTGATGATAATGAAGTTATCTTCATTAACAAATATGCTTTAGCTTACTTGCCGTACGCTAAATGCAACTCTGGTATGCCTGGTAGTAGTACTGATGTGATAGCAAATCCCCTTCCATGACTGTATGCTGAATTCGCTTTGCACTTGCCGATCCAATCGTCTTTCGTGACAAGTCGACGGTAGGTCGATTCTTCACAAGCAGTCTTTATAATTCCAGCTAAGAATAATAGTCAAAAAGACATCATCTTTAGGAAAACTGATGGTCCAATGAAAACACTATGGGAAGAATCTGAAAACAAAGTAAGAGCCCCTCAATTCTCATACTTTGCGCTAACAGCGCGATATCTTATGAAGAAAATGAGGTACGACTTCACTCGCAAAGAAGGTTTAAATTTTGGCAAAGGGCAGAAGACACCTCTTAAGTCTGCCTATGTTCTGGAAGGGAAACATGATGATTATTATTACAAAACACGCAGGGGTTAGGATATGAATCCCCACCATTAATATGGTTCTTCGAGGCAACTGAGGAGTCAGAAGGAAGCCTCACTAATTCTTCATCTGAATCAATTTGTTGGGATTCGGATGTCAGCACTGGCACCGTATTCAAAGAACTCATGGTCAACATGACTTCAGCTCAGCCAATTGAGACTGAAGAGGATAATCAATTACCCTTATTTGAAGATCCATTGAGTAGGCAACTAGGCGTACAATAGGAAAATCGTTTTGAACAACATGAACCTCCTACTGATGAAAAGATGATTCAAGTGAAAATGGGGAACGAGTCTAACCCGAAACCTATATTCATAAGTGATAGCCTATCACCAGAAGAAAAAGAGAACCTCGTCGCTCTTGTTCATGAATATATCGACGTCTTTGCTTGGAATTATGAAGACATGTCGGGTCTTGATCCTCAGATGGCCATGCATCACCTCAATATCAAACCAGACACTAAGCATGTTAAACAACAGCAATAGCAATTTTGGCCCTAGATAATGGAGGCAATTGAAATTGAAGTAAAAAAGCTCTTTGAATCGGGATTTATCTGTGAGGAACAACATCTTGACTAGATAGCCAATACTATCCCTGTTCTGAAAAAGAACAGGAAGACTCGAGTATGCATCAACTTCCGAGATTTAAATGCGGCTTGTCCAGGGATGATTTTCCTTTATCCATCCCAGATGTTATTATTAAAATACGTGCGTGTTTGAAAGGATGTCCTTTATGGATGGATTCCTAGGGTACAACCAAATGAAGATGTATCTTGAGGATGAGAAGCATACTTCTTTTCGAACACCTTCGGTGATATACTGTTACACAGTAATGCCTTTTGGGTTGAAAAATGCTAGCGCTACATACCAATGTGCCATGACCACTATTTTCCAAGAGCATTTAAGGAAGACTGTGGAGTGTTATGTTGATGACTTAGTGGTCAAAAGTCATGACAAGGGAGACCACTTACATGACTTGAAAATAATGTTTGGTCTCATGTGGACGCACCAATTAAAGATGAACTCAACCAAATCATTCCTAGGAATGACCAGTGGTAAATTCCTGGAGTTTGTAGTCACAGCCAACGAAATTCACCTTGACCCATAAAGTCAAGGCTATTCAAGAGCTTCTGCCTCCAAAGAATCTTAAATAACTTCGTAGTCTATAGGGGCGTTTGGTATACATTCGTAGGTTCATCTCCAATCTATCAGGCAAATATTAACCATTCACGGGACTCATAAAGAAGGGGGTATTTTTCGTATGGAATGAGGCTTGTCGGAAATTATTTGAAGAGATCAAGAAATATCTCTCTAGTCCATCTGTGTTGGTTGCACCAAAATCAGGTAGACTATTCCTGATATACATTCGAGCTACGAAGCATGCCTTAGCAGGACTCTTAGCACAAGATGATGATAATGGCTATGAGTAGGCCATATACTATCTCAATAGGACCTTATCAGGAGCTGAACCTCACTATCCTCCTAATGAAAAGGAATGCTTAGCTCTGGTCTTCACAATCCAAAAGATGTGTCATTACTTGGTATGGACAAACCATACACGTCATTTCTCAGATCAATCCTATACGGGCGTTCATGACGCAGCCCTGTGCATTGAACTGGAGACTTGTGAGATGGGCGTTACTACTATCCTAATATGACATTCACTTCAAACATCAAAAGGCAGTGAAAGGTCAAGCTATCTGTGATCTTATGTCTAACCACCCATTGAATGGGAAGGTCAAATTGTACCAGGATATACCTGATGAGACGTATGAAGCCAATATCGTATCAAAAGAACAAGTATGGCAATTATACTTCGATGACACAGCAAGAGCAAGACCTACCAGTCCGGTTATCGCTGGAGTGGGGGTAGTCTTTATCTCCCTACAAAACCATGTGCTACCTTGAGCTATTTCCTTAATAGAGCCATGCTCCAATAATATAGCCGAATACAATGTTTTGTTAATCGACCTTGACATAGACAAACAGCTGGGGGTGAAGCATCTAGAGGCATATGGTGATTCATAACTCATCGTCAACCAAGTAAAATGATAATATGAAGTTAGGAATGAGGACCTCATTCCCTATCATACCACAGCCATTACATTGGCCAACTCCTTTAAGGTTTCTATATTGACTATATACCCCATCTCAAGAATACCTATACCAACGTATTGGCATTTCTTGCAGCTACATTGGCCCTACCTGAAAGAGCTACTAACAAATCACGGTGATAAGCAGGCAATTATTCCGGCCGAAGTATACATTGTTAATTAACACGGTTGAGGAAGAGCCTACCACGCTGGAACCGAGAGACTGGCGGTTTCTGATCATTGATTATGTCTTATATGTCTTATTGCACGAAGATATGAAAGAAAGAGAATATGTTCGTAGGCGAGCACCCAGATTCTACTATAATTCTTAGTCCCAGACTTTATATTGAAGATCATATGACGGACTATTGCTTCACTGCTTGTCAAGTAAAGAAGCAGAAGAAGCTCTTAAGGAGGCGCATGATGGCATCTGTGGAGCTCATCAGCCCGGTCCAAAGTTGTGGGACCAACTTTGTAGATTGGATTATTATTGGTCAAATATGGTTAGGGACATTGTTGCTTATGCTAAATAATGTCATGCCTGCCAGATACATGCTAATTACATGCATGAGCCGCCCAAACATCTTCATCTATCAGCTACTTCATGATCATTCGAGACGTGGGGTATGGACATTGTTGGCACGATATCTCCACCCTCTTCCAAGGGATATCGCTTTATTTTAGCAATAACCGATTACTTCTCTAAATGGGCCGAAGCAACCTCATCAAAATAAGTCAAGACAAGTGATATGGTAAAATTCATAAAACACCACATCATATATAGGTATGGTGTCCCGTGTTGGATCATGCATGACAATGGGCCCTAGTTTGTTAGTCAAGCCTTCACTCGATTCTACGATAAGTCAGAATCAGGAATTTGGCCTCAACAGCTTACAACTCTGCTGCTAATGGGCAAGCAGAAGCTTTCAACAAGACCATTATCAAAATTCTTGCTAAGGTGGTCTCGATAAACAAAAGTGATTGGAATGAGAAGTTGGGTCAAAGCCTATGGGCTTATCGTACAACAGTTTGTACATTGACAGGTACAACACCATACTCCTTGGTATACGAATGTGAAGCCGTATTCCCATTAAAGATTTAAATTCCATCTCTTCGGATAGCACTTGCAACTAGCATGACGATGGAAGAAAATCATCGCCGACGTCTTGAAGATTTAGAGCCGCTAGATGAAAAGCGACTGCAAGCTCCACAACATATTGAAATCTATCAGGCTCGGATTTCTAGAGCATTTGATAAGAAATTCAGATACCACACATTCAAGGAAGGTGACTTAGTTCTCCCTGTCCGAAGCCCAATGATTCTGAACTCTAAGAAGAAAGGGAAGCTCGAGTTAAAATAGGAAAGACCATTTGTAGTGGAAATTGTCTACTCAAATAGAGCATATCGTCTCATCATGTAGGATGACGATAAACACATGATGCCTATCAATAGTAAATTTCTGAAGAAATATTACCCATAGGCCCTTGGTCAAATGCGCCTTATAGCAAAAGGAGAGGCAAATCGAGGTAACGATTTCTTTACTTAATCTCCTCCAAATTTCCCTCGCTAATCATCTTCAATGGGATGGTAGGACTACAAAACTATCATGTTAATGATTATCTCTGATAGTCAATGTTTAACTTTCATTCAAAAATTTTATTCCAATAGTAACCTACTATGTAATGTGTTACTATATTGATTTTCCTAACATCGTCATTTCCTCGAATGACGTTCATTTTCTAGCATTGGCCTACCAAGTGATGTGTTTTTATTTTCATCATAGACATGATCTTCCTAACATCGTTATTTTCACAAATGACATTCGTTTTCCCAATAGTAACCTACTATGTGTAATGTTTCTATTTCATCTGTCATCATACTCTATGTCACTGAACGACATGATCTTCCTAACATCGTTATTTTCACAAATAACGTTCATTTTCCCAATAATAACCTACTATATGATGTATTATTATTTCATCTATCATCATACTTCTATGTCACTGAACGACATGATCTTCCTAACGTCGTTATTTTCACAAATGACATTTGTTTTCCCAATAGTAATCTACTATGTGATGTGTTGCTAATTCATCTGTTGTCATACTTCTATGTCACTGAACGACATGATCTTCCTAACGTTGTCATTTTTATAAATGACGTTCATTTTTCCAATAGTAACCTACTATGTGATGTGTTGCTATTTCATCTGTTGTCATACTTCTATGTCACTGAACGACATGATATTACTAACGTCGTCATTTTCACAAATGACGTTCGTTCCCAATAGTAACCTACTAAGTTAGGTGTTAATATTTCATCACAGTCGTTATACTTCTATGTTACTGAACGACATAATCTTCCTAACGTCGTTATTTTTCACAAATGACGTTCGTTTTCCCAGTAGTAACCTACTATGTGTAATGTTGCTATATCATCTGTCATCATACTTCTATATCACTGAACGATATGATCTTCCTAACGTCGTCATTTTTACAAATAACATTTGTTTTCCCAATAGTAACCTACTATATAATGTGTTGCTATTTCATCTGTCACTGAACAACATGATCTTCCTAACACCGTCATTTTCACAAATGACGTTCGTTTTCCCAGTAGTAAGCTACTATGTGAGGTGTTACTATTTCATCACAATCGTCACACTTCTATATCGCTGAACGATATGATCTTCCTAAAGTCGTTATTTTTATAAATGACATTTGTTTTTCCCAATAGTAACCTACTATGTATGGTGTTGCTATTTCATATGTCGTCAGACTTCTATGTCACTGAACGACATGATCTTCCTAACGTCGTTTTTTCACAAATGACGTTCGTTTTCCCAATAGTAATATACTATGTGATGTGTTATTATTTTATCTGTCACTAAATGACATCATCTTCCTAACGTCATCATTTTCACAAATGATATTCGTTTTCCTAATAGTAACCTACTATGTGAGGTGTTACTATTTCATCATAGTCGTTATACTTCTATGTCACTGAACGACATGATCTTCCTAACGTCATCATTTTCATGAGTGATGTTCGTTTTCCTATAACAAGTTTACGATGTGATGAGCTTCGTTTTCACACTTCCAAAACTTGATTACAACTTAGTTATTTTTATCATATATTTGATCCAATGCCTAATAAGGCTAAGGATAGAGGAGAAATCTTAGCACTTGAGTCTAAGAGAAACTCTTTGATAACTCATCATACTGAAGGGAAAAGTATGACTAGTCTAACTCAAATAGTAATTGGTAAAGACATATCAAGTCCATTGATAGCTGAGGGTTTGCTAAAAATCCTAAGTTGTGATTATTAATTACACAAAAGAATAGAACAATATGTGGATAAAACTATAAATTTTATTCATATAATGATTGAAGTTACAGAAAGTTAAAGTACATAGATTGAACTTGGAAGGCTCGAACTACACTACGAGGTTCAGTTACAAGTTCTTTCGACGACCCTCAAGTTACACTATGAGGTATAGTTACAAGTTCTTTCGACGACCCTCGAGTTACACTACGAGGTTCAATTACAAGTTCCTTCGACGACACTCGAGCTACACTACGAGCTTCATCTGCAACAACGACGAGGTTCTTGTTATTCAAGTTCCATCTTCCATTCCTTGGCATGAAGTCTTCCCTATGGCCGACGTTCAACTTTGGTGCTGGTTGCACCCGCCCATCTGCTTGGGTAAACTGAGTACTAATAGAAACACCATAAGTTCTGAGCAATGATCGACATCTTCCCCATTCCAACAGAACGTGGATGAGTTACGAAGTAAAGCGGCACATTTAAAATAGTTGTTGTTGCTCGTGAAAAGGAGGATAAGCGCTTCAGTGGGTCCGTGAAGCTGACATAAAACCCAAGGTCTAAATGAAGGGTCACGTGCTGGGAGGAGCATGCCATGTTAAAGGAGTAAACAAGATTGGACTTGCAATATCTCTTTAGGGTTGCACTCGAAAGCCCAACAAGTTGCTGAAACACATCCTGACTTCGGTTCTGAAAGATTAAGAAATCCTCAAATGGGGATGATAGAAAAGCTTGAAACTGTGAAGGGGATAGGGAAGGAAACAATGAAAAGAGGAAATTCCTTTGAGTCATTATGTATCAGGGCTCAGAGAAGAAGGAGATGACTCTTCTCGAAGAGAGAAGGCCTATTTATAGGCAGTGGAGCTAACTAAATGGCTAGGATCCGCAACACGAATCCTTGAGCGCCAGATGGTCAAGAGGCGTTGGAACCAAAGAGAGGCATTCAATGCGTTCGTACTTAACACAGATAGAGCACAATTTGGAGGGGTACATTAAGTATTAAATACTTATTTCCATCCCAACGAAGCAACAGATTCATGTTGATCAACATCTCAGGAACTGTGGTAGTCTAGTCGACTTCAGTTAATGAGATTAATTCCTATTACAAAGGCCAAAATGACAGAGGTCATGTCTCTTGCGGAGCTTGAGTTTCGTGACTCAATTGAGACCAGTTTTGAACCTCGTCTTTTAAGGCCAAAATGACGAAGGTTATTATTTCGATCAAACTCGAATATCGAGACTCAATTGACATCAATTTGAACCTCGTTTCTAAGGTTCAAAATGACGAAGGTCACTATTTCAACCAAGTTTGATAGTCGAGATTTAGTTAGAATCAGTCGAACCTCGTCTTCTATTTCAAAATGATGAGGTCACTATTTCAATCAAGTTTGATAGTCGAGATTTAGTTGGAATCAGTCGAACATCATCTTCTATTTGAAAATGATGAAGGTCACTGATTCAACCAAGTTCGATAGTCAAGATTTAGTTAGAATCAGTCGAACCTCATCTGCAATTTCAAAACAAACAAAGGTCATTATCTCAATCAAGCACTAGTTGAGATACTTCGAAGCTCATCTTATAACTCGGTCGAGAGGTCAGCTCATGTCGATTAACACCGCTTCGAACCTCGTTTTAAAATTCTAAGAATTGGTTTTCGACAGTTATCTCGTAGTTTTTGAAATAATGAAGTTCGTTGAACCCTACGTCAGAATTATGGAGTTCATCATAACATCTTTAAAAAGTTCTAAGTGTTGAGACTCATTAAGACAAGTCTTATGCATTGCGCGACTAATAAACTTTATTAAAGAAGAACCTAAAATGCACAAAGGAGAAAGTTGATTGATAAAAGCACAACTATATTGATAAAATATCATTACAAGTGTTCAACAGCTTAGCGGATTTGCTCAACAAGTTGGCCTATGGATTCTTGGTTTGCCTTTTCAACCTCAGCCATCACTTACTTACGCAGATCATCATCAGAAGACACTTTTACATTACTTATAGTATTACTTAGCCTCTCCAAATCATTAGACTCAATCTGAAGCAGTGCTTGATATTTTGCCTGCTGGGTTGCCAAGGTTTGTTGCATTTCTATTGTGCTCTTCAACTCATTCTCCACTTATGCCAGCTTAGCCTGGAGGTCAACAAGCATAGCTCTATAAGATTCAACTAAGCGTTGCTAGTTGCGCTCAGCATCAGAGACCTTTTTCTTCTCGCTGGACAATTTTTCACTAATTTCCTCAAACTCTTTGACCTTCTGGTTCTTCTCAAGAACTTGGCATTCAAGCTCAAACAAAGAATCATCCATGTGCCTCAAGAGCTTCATAGAATGTTCTTCAACCATAGGGAGTAAGGACTGATTACGGCGATCTTGCCACTTCTTCAAAAGGCTTTCACCTTTGCCAAATGTATCCAATAGGGTAGCGTGGCTATATCACTAGTCAAGTCTCACATCAGATGCAAAAGTGGTTCCAGCATCGCCGTAATCCCATCAAAATCCTTTCCACGATCCAATACCTGAGTAGGGGATTCCCTTAGAATGGTGAAGAAATTATTCCGGACCGTCGACACCACAAATTCTTTTGACAAGTCAAAAGAAGAAGAGAGTGTAACATGGAAAGGCACCGCTTCCGAATGGCCAACAGATGTAGCCGTTATTTTTGATAAAGTGAACACAGTGGTTGCCACAATGGTTGTAGGGATAGCGACAACGGTTGCAGGAGTAGTAATGATAGTAGCAAGAGTAGTGGCAAACATGGTTGATTCTGGAGTTGGAATTTCTGTTGAGACGATAGAGCTATCAGGCGTAACGCTCGTAGTTATTTCAGCCTCGGCCCCGGAAGCTACGTCCAAAGCAACTTCTGTTCCAATAGTTGTTTTGAGGGCAACAATTGTATCTGTAGCTACTCCAATGTCAATAGTTGTACTCGGAGCAACCTCGGCTTCGATTGGAATAACTAGGGTAGTGGTAGCATCCTCAGTAGTCACACTTGGTTTAGGGTGTGATCTCACACGAAGTCGAGATAGTGGAATGTCATCCTCAGACTCTGACTCTGTGTCAACTTCAATTGGTTCAACGGGAGGAGAGATCACTACAAGAGCTTCTCGCCTTAGCCTGTTCACGACAAGTTTAATTTTTCTCGTAAATCCTGGCCTCCTGGGCTTCTTCCCCACTTGCCTTGAAGCTTCAGCTCCTTCAACTTGTTCTGTGAAATGAATGTCTGAGGATAAACATCAACAAAATGACAATTCAAAGCTAAGACTAGCATACCAGTAGGTCCCATGGCGGGGTTGGGTTCCCCAAGCACAGTTTTAGTGGATTGTCAAGGTGAGGGTATACTCTTAGGAGTCTCATGCTGAAAATGCTCACATGGTTCATCAGCATGAGCGAGATTCCCAAATTCGCCAAAAGTAGCTTCGGCTCCAAGAGCCTCATCCTCCCCAGTAGTGGCGGGTATATTGCTCCTGTATTCATCAACGTGAGGAGATCTTGGAAGCGTGCTCTCGCCCATAGCCACATCCACCTCTTTGTGAGTCTCATGGGGACTACAATGTCTGGATTCTTCCACGCTGACGTTTTCCTTGGCATATAATAATTCTTTGAGTCCCGATATGCGACTCCTATTAGAAGTGTTCCCGAATCTATAATGACGTCAAATGAAGCGTAATCCTAACGAGTTGACATTGAAGTTTGGTTTCATCGCATTTTCCATGCAATGCCACTTGCAATAAACACATGTTGCCCGGGGCTGAGGATCATGTTGTAGGAGTGAGAAGCGAGCATCGGTACCATTAGCGACGGTCCAATACCAAGCCCTTACTCCGATAACTAGACTACAACCCTTAGATTGTAATTGGGTGTTGGGGTTGCCCATGTACAGTTGTTCATAACCGAATTGGCGGGCAAAGCGGCAAGGCAGATATGGCTCTAATACACACAGGGCTAAAATGGTAAAGGAGATACTTGGGACGAATGTTCAGGAGCCACGTGAAGCAACCGAGTGATAGGGCAGTGTAACCCTAACTATTAGATTCGTCTACTATAGCTTGGCCATAGTTAGTCCCAGGAAAATGAGGAAAGTATCGGTTGAACTTGAAATTCTTATGATCGCGGAGAGTGCGTCTCACCAAGGCCATATAATGTTTACTCCAATCTAAGTTTACCAACCTTTGAATGAAAGGAGTAGCATGTCCCTTTACGTGAGCGGAAGGCACGCCCATAAGTGTGGGACAATGCATGATGAACCACGTCATGAGATAGGCGTAGGGCAATTCTACCTTGGGGTTCTCAGCACCATGAGAAAAAGCATAACATAAACGCCACAATCCCTAATAGACATGGGCGAGCATGACAGGTAGAAGAGCATATTGACAGTCATGTGCCAAACAAATGGCCGAAAATACGACCTCTACTGGCAATGCATCAAAACTACCGGAAGGAACGATAACATGCTTGAGCCATAACATGAGATATCCTGCCAGTAAGGCCTTGGAAGAAATCGGCTCCCCACATTGGAAAAAATAACTGTCAAATGTCGTGCCTACCGGGTAACGATGCTCATCTGAAGATGTCACATAATACAGGGTAGATTGGCGAGTATGTGTCGAGACAGTTTGCCCGCCTCACAAGGACCCAGTGGTACTATGGGGTCCTTCTTATGATTCAAATTCTGAAAAAGGTAATGTGCCCAGATATTGTGGCTGAGGAGCCTTTCACCTTTCTTATCAGCCTGTCCCTCTATATTTGTACAAATGTAGTAGTGGCACATTACCTCCCAATAAGTCTTAACCACTTGGGGGTGATCCTTCTCCAAATCAATTAGCTCCTTATACCCCAGGACATATTCCTCATAAGGGTATCTTTCGTATGGCAACCTAGAGACTTCAGTCATCTCATGAAGAGCAAGCCCAATTCACCATTTGGAGTGAAGAAGGTATGAGTGTCAGGATTATATAACTGCAATACACTAAAGAATTAGTGAGAGTTATTTCTTAAACCAAGTTGTGTTGCCCTAATGGGCGCATAAATCCCAAATCTCTGCAGGTCCTCCTGATTTTCCTGCAAGATGTATTCGGTGACACGAGGCCACCACTGGGTAGGACTCCAACAAGACCAACCAGGAGTCCTTAGTCGGGAATTGCTAATTTAAGTTGAAGAATACACAGCCAAAGGTGTTAGCTTCCTCGGCTGTTTCACCGACGGGCAATTCTCTCTGAAATAGTCCTGGGTGCAGTACGGTTATGTAGTGACTGCTACTGTATATCTTGGCACCACTTCTAGAGAAATGACCACATATCACCTAATTTTGTGTCAGGGTTAGGTCCCAGACCATCTTCCTTAAAGTAGAAACAATCTTCAGGGCGGTGAGAGAACAGTCACGTTCCATCAGGGGCAAGAACATATTACGTCTATTCACAGTCCTAAGCCATCAATAGGTTCCCAATTCCAATAAGACTGTATCCTCTGAAGAGTCTCCAAACAGGAAAATAGGCTTCACGATGTGGTCACGGTTGATTGATTCTAAGGGAGCGTTAGTGATCAAACGCCTAAAAGTGGATATTGAAGGCTCAGAAAGAAGTCAAAGTTCTTCTTGTTCTCAATCTCCGAACATAAGGATATGCCTTCATGAGAGGAATAGTGGAAATCATATTCCATCGTTTGGGTACCATCTGCTCCGAAAGCACCATGTTGGGGAATTAGAACAGATGGATGCACAACTGCATAAAGGGTAAAAAAAGTTAGCTCAAAGTATGAATCACTGTCTAAATGACACGAAGGTCACTCCAACAATGAACTTCGTTAAATAGATGAACCTCATCTAATAAGGAACCTCGTCCAATAACAAACTTCATTAAATAGACGAACATCGTCTAACAACGAACCTCAAGCCTTGTTAGTTAAACTAACTTTGTATGTTGGATGAACCTCGTCAATGAAGACAAAGTTTGTCAATTTAAAGAACGTCGTCAGTGAAGATGCAGTTCGTTGAATGAAAACTCATTTGACAGATATTGAGGATGAACCTCATCAGAATAGCCAACGTAATTGGACATATGGAGTTCAATCGACAAACGAGGTTCGTCAGAAAAAGACAAAATATGTCAAGACGACGAGCTTCATCAAATCGAAAGACGTCATCTTTAAGATGAATTTCATCTCAGAAAGAGAGAAACTGTTCATCTCCCTCAAGAAACCCAAGTCTAAAATAGACATGGTTCATCTGTGTTGAAACGTAGATCTTGTGTTCAGATCTTTTACCTGAGAAAGTGGACGAAGCCACGGGATCATCTGAAGGATCGACCACCTTCTTGCCCTTGCCTTTGTTTACGGCAGTCTTAGGAGCCATTGGTCTCGGATTGGAAGTTCTCCAAGAAGAAAAGTTCAGAATTTGGGAGATGAAGGGTTTTGATAACTCAAGCGATCAGAAGAAGAAAAGACTCTTCAGATGATGACGCTATGTATATAGAGGCGGTAGAAACCAAATCAAGGGCCAAGATCTTTGATTGAGATCGTTAGATAAATCCCTATCCCAACGAGATCTACGGGCGAGATCCATGGAGGAGATCTTAAGGCACCAGCTGGCAGCCACCTATCAGGTCTGGAATAGGTACATAATAGTTACTGTTGATAAGGCTGAAATGTGTCATACATGCGTGAGTCTGACAATACTCACATGGAAATACGAAGGTCAGCCAATTGTCGTACTTCGTGGCGAAGCTTGCAGAAGCATTGAATTGCAAACAATGAGGCTTAGTTCATCCTAATAAGATTTAAAGTGTTTCAAACTCCATACAACCCAATTCAAGTCTGAAAACTTTGAAGGGGGTTTTGTAGGTATTAAAAAGTGTTGAACTTCAAGATATGACGAAGGTCGTCATAAGGACGAACCTCGGTCAAAGATGAGACTCATCACCCAGCAAGAACCCATATCAGAAATAAGGCTCACTATGCAGTGAGGTTCGAAGCTCATTAGTGGATACGAGGTTCGAAGCTCATTATTAGAAATGAGGTTCGAAACTCGTCATTGAATACGAGGTTTGAAACTCATGAGTGGATACGAGGTTCGAAGCTCGTCATTGGATACGAGGTTTGGAGCTCATCACCAGGCGTGAAGCTCATTAGTGAAGATGAGGCTCATCAAAAAGGAAATTCACAAGACTTTCTACGCAGTGGACTCAGCTGTCGAAGACGTAGTTCGTTAGTGAATACGAAGCTCGTCAGACGACGTTAGTGAAGACAAAGTTTGCTATAATGCAAAGTTGGCCTTAGAAGACGAACTTCGCTGCATATTGAGGCTCATTCAATCAGATGAACTTCGCCAAACAATGAGGCTCGTCATCCACTGGAGATCCAACTTAACGGCTCCGAAGACTTAGTCAGCCATCAGGGCTAAGTTCCAGGAGCACGTTACACCCCATTAACCAACATGAGCTAAATTGGAGGAGACAGTTACACCCTCTACCCACAATTTTAGCATGTCGGTTACATGTTGAAACTCTATAAATAGCCATGAGCGGCTATGGAAAGAGGGACTTTTTAGAAGATCTTTTGCAATTGTGTGAAGAGAGATCATAATCTACATTCTCGTGATCTAAGCCACCGTCAGAAGCTTTTATGATCTTGTTTTGATTGTCAATGGGAAGCAATCTCGACTTGAGCATCGAGAGAAGCATCCTTTCGCCATCAAGAACCCACTTTTAAACAAAAAAGAAGTCAAATTAATCTTCTCTTCCTCTGTAATCGAGAGAGAGTGTGAGTGATTATAGGAGATTCGTACCGAGTGATCGAATCTATTTCTTAAAACAAGAAATCAATCAAACTTAAATTTTTTGACCCTACAGGGGTCCATCCTATAGGGCTCCACAGGCATCGCTACTTGCATGACTATCTCTGATACCTTCAGGATGCTGGCATAAGTGAGAGTGTTAGTATATATGGGCCTTGATTTGCTTCTCGAGCTAGTTGATTTGAGTTTGGATAAGGCATCTGCCCGATCGTTGAGGATGCGGGGGACTTGAGCAATTCTAAAATTAGTGAAGTTGGCCAATAGCTCTTTTGCCGCCTTTAGATATAGGATCATTCTTGAATTTTTTGTCGCATATTCTTCATTCATCTTATATACAACAAGTTAGAAGTTGGCCAAAATGTAGAGGTTCTCGATCTTTACAACTAAGGTGGCTCGAAGACCCACCAAAAGTGCCTCATACTCTGTCTCATTGTTTGAGGCGGAGAAATTAAAAGTGATGGAGTGCTCATGCGTCGACCCATTGGGGATGCGCAGGACTACTCCTGCTCCACTGCCGGCTTCACCAGAGGACCTATCCACCTTTAGCAACCACCAAGAGGTAAACTTTGGTGAATCGTGTTTAGGGGGGTAGCTTGTCCGAAGGGTAAATGCCTTAACTGATTGAGATGTTGAAGGCTTCTGTGGTGCTGATGGCAAGGGGGTTGTTGGTTCATCATCGGGCAAAGTGAATTCGATGAGGATGTCGGCTAAGGCCTGGGCCTTGATTGTCATCCTTGGATTGAACTGCACATCGTGCTCATTGAGCTCGACTGACCAGGTGACCATTCTTCCTGAAGTGGTGAGATTGCCGAGTACCTTTTTCAAAGGTAGACTCATCTGCACAATATGGAGTACACTTGAAAGTAAGAGTAGAGCTTCCTGGCTATGGTGATGAGAATGAAGGAAGCCTTCTCTATGAGAGAGTAATTGAGTTCGTCCGCCTTCAAGATTTAGCTAACATAGTATACCGTCTTATGGGCATTGTCCTCTTCTCTAACTAAAAAAGAGCTGATGGCTTCGAGGGAGACAGCTAAGTCTAAATACAAGCTCTCCCGTTCTATAAGTTGACTGGGTAGCGGCTTAGTGCTCAGGTATGTCTTGATGTCTCTAAACGCTACGCTGCATTTGGTCGTACAGCACTTGCTTTCCTTTAGCTCCTTCCTCCCTCTCAAGGTCTTGAAAAATGAGAGGCTCTCTTTAGTAGATTTGGAGAGGAAACGACCCAGTGCTGCTATCTTCCCATTCAGTCTTTAAACATCTTTCATTGTGTGGGGTTCGGGTAGCTGCTCTATGGCAGCTATCTTCTTAGGATTGATTTCAATATCTCTCTGGGTGATCATGAACCCAAGGAATTTGCTCGACTGCACCGCAAAAGCACACTTGGCTGGATTGAGGTTCATGCGGTAGCACTGGAGGACGAAGAAGGTCTCATTAAGAATAGATATGTAAGTCAATGTTTGCTTTGACTTCACCAAGATGTCATCCACATAGGCCTCCACATTGCGGCCGATCTAGGATTTGAAGATCTTGTTGACTAATGTCTGATACATGGCGCCTGCATTCTTGAGACCAAGGGCATCACTTTATAGCAATAGGTTCCTTTGTCTGTAATGAACGACGTTTTTTCCTGGACATACTCCGCCATACAGATCTGATTGTAACTAGAGAAAGTGTCCAGAAGCTAAGCAGTTCATGTCTGGCGCTCTTGTCAACTAGCTAATCAATGCGAGGGAGGGGGTAGTTATCCTTCGGATAGGCCTTGTTGAGATCAGTGAAGTCTACACACATCCTTCACTTGTTAAGGACCTTCTTTACTAGTACCACATTGGATAGCCATTTCGGGTACTGCACTTCTCAAATGAAACTGACTCTAAGGAGTCGGTCGACTTCATCAGCGGCTGCCTTCTGTCTCTCTGGGTCGGGATGTCTCTTCTTCTATCGAACCGGCTTGGTGTGTCGATCGACTACAAGTTTATAGCTCACCACTTTAGGGGGAATCCTTGGCATGTCTTCTGGTCCCTAGACGAACACATCGGTGTTTGCTAATAGGAATGCAACCATAGCTCCTCGCTAAGGCTTAACGAGGCTAGATCTGATCTGATCTGATCTTGACCTTCTTTACTCCTTCCTGGTTGATTGGTATTTCTTGAAGCTCTTAGACGGGCATCCTACTCTCTCACTCTAACTTCTTCTCTGATTGGAGACATGTCTTCTTGAAGAGTAGGGTCTCTTGTACTCTCTTTCCTTTCGTCGAGAGTAGATAGCAGGATTTGGTCTCTCGATGGTTGCTTCTTGTAATGCCGACTCCTTCGGGAGTCTGGAACTTCAACATCTGATGGTATGTGGAGGGAACAGCCTGCAAGAAATGGAGGGGCAATATGACATTGTAGGCTAACTTGAGGTCCATCACCAGAAATGGACCTAAAGTGTGGATTGTCGAGGGTATTCACCAAACGTTAGGGGTATTGTGATCATCCCCTTCGGTATGATTGAATACCCTGTGAATCTGATGAGCGGGCCCTAACAAGGCTACATTTAGAATTTGTCGATGCCCATGCGGTTGAAGGCATCAATATGTATAGGACATCAACTGAATTTCTTGTATTGACCATAATCCTTTTCACTTAAAAGTCATCAACCCTAGCTGAGATGACGATTAGATCACCATGAGGCATCTCAATGCCTCCTAGGTTCGAGTCACTGAAAGAAATGGGTTCTTCTGCCCTCGGCCTCTTGTCACACATGTCCATTTGTAACGCTAGCTTAGAATATCTCTTCCAAGCTCTATTGGATGATCCTCCAACGGTAGGACCACCACCGATAGGGTTGATGGCCCCTTATTATTAGGCTCGGTGTGTCGACTATCAGACTGTGCCTATTGATGAGGTGACCGAGAGCGGAACCTCCTATCAGCTCCTTCAGGGGTAGCTTCTCTTCTATCTATCGGGGATACAAGCTTCCTGAGATACCCTCTATGTATCAGGTCCTCAATGTCTCTCTGGATCCTAGCAACACTCGATAATCATTAGTGATATGACAATGATCCCTATAGTATTGATAGTATTATCAAGGGTCCCGATTGCGAGGGTCTAATTTTGTTCGAGGAGGGGGGGAATTGAGATATCCCTCCTTCTGCACCATATAGAGAGCATCCGTGAGAGAGGTATTAAGGGCCATGGGGACTAACCTTGGTAGGGGATCCCTCCTTCGGTTCCTCCTATCATACCAGTTTGGATCGTAGTCGACTCTGGGGGACCTATCGGCTCTGGACTTGTTAGGGGGTCCCTTGCAGACTCCGATGTTGGCTCTGCTACTGGGTTTGCAGCGGTTGTCATGGTTAGTGTAGCTGGGGGTGCGGGCACCACTGGGGTTGTCGATGTCGTCGTTGCTGCTACTGCTTCGACCCTGGCAACACTCTTATAGGTTTGAGCATCCTCCATGTCCATGTAGTCATGAGCTTTGGCCATTAGCTGCTTGTAGGTGAAGCATCGCTTCTTGGCTAATGAGTTGGTCAGCTCATTACTTAATAAGCCGGCCACAATGGCAGACATGGCGACTGAACTTTTAGGGTCATCCACCTCCAGTCTCTTCACCTGGAACCTATTGAAATAGTCTCGAAGGCTCTCTCTAGACTCCTGCCTCATTTTTATCAGAACATGAGGAGATAACTTTTGCTTGGTGTTGGTCAAGAAGTGATGTACAAACTTCTAGCTGAGCTGTTTGAAGCTGTCGATGGACATCTTCTCTAACGCATTCCACCAGAGCTTGGCACTCTCCGATAGAGTGATGAGAAAGCACTAACGGATGATGGCCTCAGGCGCCTGTGACATGCTCCTCATGTCATAGTAATTTGGGACATGCTTCTCGAAGTCTCATTCACCCTTGTACTTCTCTACATGAGGCATCTTGAATCTTTCACCGAGGATATTCATGATGTCGTTGGTGAGGGGAGTATTCCCCCTAATAGCTTTAGCAATCAGTCGATAAAACCGATCATAACCAAATGCCATGTAGGTCACTGACAGGCCTGGGGCAGCATAGTGATGTCGAGGGCCTCGTGGCGTTCCTCCTACAGCATGCTCTCTATCGTAAGTACCAGGGCTCAGGCACTCACCGGTCGCTTCCATATATTTAGGGTAGTGTTAGTGGGGATCTACGAAGCGAGCTGGTAGGCACAGCATTCATCGATGGACTTCTTCTAAAGCATTCCACCATAGCTTGGCACTCTCTGATAGAGTGATGAGAAAGCACCAACGAAAGATGGCCTCAGGCACCTACGACACACTCGTCATGTCATAGTAATTTTAGACATGCTCCACGAAGTCTCCTTCGCCCTTGTACTTCTCTACATGAGGCATCTGGAATCTTTGACCAGAGATATTCATGATGTCGTTGGTGAGGGGAGTATTCCCCCAGTAGCTTTGGTGATCGATCGATAAGACCGATCGTAACCAAACGCCACGTAGGTTGCTAATAGGCGTGGGGGAGCATGGTGATGCCGAGGGCCTCGTGGTGTTCCTCCTGCAGCATGCTCTCTATCGTCAGGACCAGGGCTCAGGCTCTCACCGATCGCTTCCATATATTTAGGGTAGTGCTGGTAGGGATCCGTGAAGCAAGCTCGTAGGCACAACAGGTAAGACACGTACTCAATGTGGGCTCTCCGCTATCCCATAGGATCAGCGTGTGGAGGCAGAGGAGGAGCTAAAAGCTAGGTCATTGGTGGAGGATGAGCGGCTGAGAGTTAGCCTTCCGATGGCGAAGGAGCAGCAGAATAGGAGGGTTGCAGGTGAGGGATCTGATTGAGGAGTTCATTAGTGAACACTGTAAAGTGCTGCTGAAAAGATTGAGTGATCTAATGAGTGGATTATTCAAGCTAGGCCTATGTGACATATCCCGGATGTGGTTCTCCAGGGATGTGGTGATCAGGCCTACGCTCAGAGCCATACATTGTTGCTAGGAGAAGAAAGAAAGCCCTACGGTGGGCGCCAAACTATTAATATCAATAATCAAATAACTAATTAAGTGAGTGGTTAGGTTGTCGGGAGTCCTCTAACTCCTCCAAATGTCCAGCTTTAGAACGAGTTATTCTTCCCTGCACATGTAAGAACGCGTAAGAGGACGGAGTTGGGTTCTCCAGTTGTTCCTCCAATGATCAAGTCAGTAAATTACTTGAGTGGAGAAGAAAAGGAACTATAGAAGTTCTTGAGCACAGAGAGTAGAAAAATTGCTTACCCGTATGTAGAAAATAGTCCCTCTACTTATAGTGTCGTAGACGGGTATCTGAGTAACTTCACCTTAGTCCACGTTTGATACGAGTTGCCGTGCGAGCACCCTTTGGTCGCGGAATTACCAAAAGATAGGTTGAGAAGAAGAAAACTAAAACACAAGAACAATTCAGTATGGCGAAGGAAAATACCTTCTCTAGATTATAAAGAATTAATTATTACAAATCTCTCCCTCACAATCTCACTAGAATCGAGAACAACCTCTCAATCCTCTCTAAACCCTAATACAATGATTAGAATCTCTCTTAGTTCCCTCCGATTGCTTAGGAACCCTAAAACAATCCTTTTTATAGGTGTACAAACGTGGATGGCAATCTGGTAAATAACCAAGCCCAAAACCAACAGGAATTCATGTGAACAGAAACCAAACCAAACCAGGAAACCGTCGATGAGTCGACTCATGACTGAGATGAGTCGACTCGTGACCTCATATGAGTCGACTCATAACTGATGAGTCGACTGGTTAGAGACTTTTGCTAACAGGGCTTGATTTCGTGAGTCAACTCATGACAGGCATGAGTCGACTCAACCTGATGAGTCGACTCATGTACATGTATGAGTCGACTCACGAGCTAAAAACTAGATTCTTCGAATTTGCTGCTCATTGTCTCGTTCCACGCTTCCACCTGCGTTCCACTGTATTGTTTTACACCCCTATTCTCATGCTATCATGAGAATCATCTATCCTCAAACTCCCATGAGGATCGCTAAGCTCCCGAAGAGAAGATACACCCGTATCAACGCTAGCGGTTGAGTCAGTAATTGTTTGACAGGTGTTAGTTGCAGAGAGGGGTGAGTCATCCCTGTGTTTAATGTGATGGTGATGGGTTGTGCGTGGCACTGACGTAGTCCGATGAGTCATAAAGACTTTTGGGGTTGGAGAAATGATGACTCTGATGCAACATTTAATGTGATGGTGTCTATGTTGGCCTTCTTGTTTTGATGATGTTTAACAAACAATTTACTTCTAATATAGTTTGTCTAGTGTTTGTATTTTTGTATTTATTCTAGGCAAACAACGAGTTGGAGGATGAATGGAATAGAGCTTCAACGATCATATCCAATGGAGGTTGGCGAAATAGTGGAGTGAAGCAATGTACATTCAAGTTAAAGATACAAGTTCAACCTTCTTCCGCAAGTGTACCAAGTCAAGCTTATTGAAGATCAAGATCAAGCTTGGGTAATTTAGTTTAGGTTTTTATATTATGTGTGTTGGTACTCTAAGCCTAATCATATACACACATACACGTATTTGGTTTTATATATATATATAGTCATATATATATAAGTTTTGATTTTCAAGTTTAAATATGAAACAAATACATATTTATATATATACATGTTTGTTTTCATATGGTTAAGTTGTTTTGGTTTAGTTATGTAGATATGAAACAATATATATCTTCATATACACTTTTGTTTGTTTCATATTCTATTGTATATAGAAAAATATTGTGTTTATGGATTAAAGACTTGTTCACACTATTTTCATATCTTGTATAATATCTAAAAATCCATTCTAAAGTGTTTCCAAGTTGTTTGAACTCGTTTTTGGAAAAATCAAGTTTTTTGTTCATGTACGTGCATGTGTCCGTGCATGTTTTTACAAAACGGATACGTTTTCACAATTGGAAAATGCGATTTGAAAAATTTCTTCGTTTATATGTTTATCATCATATATACAAACATTTCCCAAAGATTTACTAATTTTGGAGTTGTTTTGTTATTTTCAATTGAATTTACAAAACCGTATTTTTAGCAGTTTTTTCAGAAACTATATATCTGTGTTAAAACATTTATTTATCTCAACTGGAAAGTGATATTTTAGAAATTATTTCTCTAACATTATTTTATACATGTCTAGAACATTCTTTCAAAATTTCATAATTTTTAGAGTTGATTTACTATTTTTAATTGATTTTACTAAGTCAGATACGCAAAATTCCAGCATCTGTCAAAATCTGGAAAAGTGCGGTCGACCGCCACGGTCGACCATGCTACAGTGCGGCCGACCGCCACGACTGACCGTCGGCAGTCCAGAGACCAGTTTTGTAGTTTTTCTTCTTGCGGTCGACCGCCACGGTCGACCGCCGATGTTACCGTTGCACAGTAACGGTAACTTGCTAAATTTTGTCTTTTAGTGGTTTTTGGGGGTTTTGGAGGTTGTTTTCTTCTACCCTATATATACCCCATTGCATTTATCATTTGATACACCATGAGAATGTTTTAAATGATTTTAACAAGGGTTTAAGTGTTGTTTAAGTTTGTTTAAAAAGCTTTTAAGCATTTGAGAGTTTGGGTTTGTGAAATCAATTTCACAAGAGCTTGAGGAGATCGTCTATTGGTGCTTGAGCATCCAACCATCCTCCCTCAATCTATTGATCTATTGAGAAGTTTTCTAAACTCTATTTCTAGCTTTATATCTATTTGTTTTGATTATCATTTTATTAAAGCTAGTTTTTATATTGAGTTTATATTTGATTTATCTCTTTGTTACACACACTCATTTGAGCTTTTAGTATTTACATACATAGTATATTAGGGTTGTGAGAGATTGTAACATTGAGTTGTGCTTAATTGAGTTCTCGTCTTGTATTAGAGAATAAATCATTTGTTGTTACATTGTGAGATTGTAAAGTTTTCAGTGAACTAGAAAACCGAGTGTGAGGAGTAGACGTTGATCGGTGAACGTTGAAAACCGACATTGTGAGTGATTGTGTATGTTGATCAGTGAGCGTTGAAAACCGACATAGTGTGGTTGTAAACGTTATTCGGGTGAGCGTAGAAAACCCGGTTGTGATAGTGGATTTCTCCCTGAGAGTGGGGAGCGGAGATGTAGGACGGAAGGTCCGAACTTCGTGATCATTTGATTGTGTTTGAGTGTGCCTTGGCGTTTATTCTTATTGTGCTCATTGCTCATTTCGCCATTGTCCATAGCTCATTATTTATATCATCCACTATCTAGTTCATATTGTTTACCCTTGTGTTAGTTTATATATCCTTGCATATATATTTCATCATATAGGATATATCTCATTGTTCATATTGCATATTCTTGCTCATATCATATTGTATATCTATCTTGCAAGAATAATATTTGAATTAGTTTTAATTGGCATAAAATCGGATGAGATTAGTATAAGACCCTAATCACCCCCCTCCCCCTCTAGGGTCTAACAGCCTAGCTATCGGCAAGGGGCTGGAGGTAACCATTACCTCTCTACTCGTATGGCCGAGGGCTGAGAGGTATCGCCTTTTGGGCCGGCTACATGAGCTGTCGGCCGAGAGGTTGGTCAAGCAGGTCATTCGTAGAGTCAGCCTGGCGAGGGGGTCAACAAGTTCTGCCTCTTGACTCGGTTACGCAAGATGTCGACCCATCGTGTTGTTTGTGTCGGGGCTCTCACGTGGATTAGGCGTAATGTCGGACACGTGTTGGCTATTCACTCGTGAATTATTCTAATGGAGGCTATAACAATACTAGTATAATATGTTATATTAAATAAAATAACAAATTATTTAGTGTTTAATATTTAATATTTTTAACTACATTTTATAATTTTCTATGATAATTTACTTTAATATAATAGTTATTTTATTATATTATATTATATTATATTAATATATAGTAATCTAGTATATTTTATATTTTATTTTATAACTTTTATATTATATTATATTTTTATCAATATAATATTAATGTAATTTATGAAAGTAATATATTACCATATATTAAATTATAATATAATGTAATATATTTTATTAAACACATTTGAATATATTATATTAAGATATTAAAGATATATTAAAACATTATAAAATTAAAATATTATTTGTAGTATAATATATTATATTTAACATAATTTAATATTTTATATTAATATTGTGATAAAAATTATATCATATTAATATTTATACAATATAATAATATGTAATAGATTGAACATTATATTGCTAACAAATAATAATTTATTATATTATATTAAATTGTATTATTTATGTATTATAGTAAAAAATATTATATTATATTATATTATATATATGTTCCATAATTTAATTTAATTTAATTTAATTTATAATTTAATATAATATTTAATTTTAACATAATATTAATTTTATTGTATTATACAAATTTGATTTAATATATATTAATTATATTTGTATTGTATCATATATTGTAATATGTATGAGCTATATACTATTTTAGTAAATATATAATATTATATTAATTTTGTAATATTAAGTTAATTTAATATAATATATAATAATCTAATATATTATATATTATTTTATAACTTTATATTATATTTTTATTAATATAATATTACATATTAATTTAAGATATAAAATTAATATAATACTATATATTAAAATAAATTTTTAACATGATATATTTTATTAAAATATTTGAACATATTATATGAATATATTAAACATAGTTTTAAATATTATAAACTTAAAATATTACTTATAATATAATATAATATATTTAATATAATTTAATTATTATTTATATAATATAATATATATTGATCATTATATTATTAACAAATTATTTTTTATAATATTATCGATTATATTTAGTTATTATATTAACATTCAGTCTACACTCAAAACACCTAAAAGATGTTTTGAAATAAGTGCGATGTTTATTGTTTTTAGGTGTCTTTACCATAAAAACGCTATAGTTTCCAAACACATGGTGATTTTATTTTGACAAAGCACTATAGAAATGGAGGAAACGGCATGGTTCCCAAACGCACCCTTAGTAATTGCAGAGCCCTTTCAAGCTCTCCAAAAATGTTGGATGGAAATAACCTTCTTCATTTTAAAATGAAAGGACATATTTAATGAATTGGGATTCTCTCCGCTACTAAAAAATAATTGAGGGATCATTACTATTTATCATAACGGTTGATTACGTGGTGTGTAGTTATGATTTTATATCTAACTCTTATCATACCGCATGAATTACACTTATTCCTAATTCATGCGCAAAAAACTAATTATAATCATCCACTAGATAATCAATCATTTTGATTAGATAGGGAACCTTGTATTATCTTTTTAGTAGCGGAGAGAATCCGATTTCATATTTTATTGATGAGAGACAAAAAGTATAATTCACAGCATAATAGGGGGTAAAGTTACTCTCAACAAAGTTGTGGGTAGAGGAACAACTCACCTCTCATAATAATAGGATATCCTCTCCAGAAAAAATCGGCAGCCAAGTCGCAATAAAAGCGGTAGTTGTGGTGGAACAATTGGTCATAGCCAGTAATTTTCTTCATATGTATCAATTTATTATCAAATTATGATTCATGTTCGTGTGGAGCCCTTCCACCCAATAAAGGAGTTTCTTAATGTTATGAACATGGAGAGGCCTTTTTCCCTGTGATGTTACCTTGAGCGACTACGGAGGTTTTGGCTAGCATGTTACCTTGAGCGACTACGGAGGTTTTGGCTAGCTTGTGCCTGTTAACACAAATAGTACAAATTTGAGCGGGACTGAATACACAGCCAAATAGTATTAACTCCTCTGACAGAGCCAATTACTCTTGCGCTGATATGTAACATTTATATAGGTGTTAGTATAAAAACTATAATCTTCAATCTTGCTATAAATCCAAGTCTTGTTATAGTTATAGAAGATCTTTGACATAGTATCGGAGTAACCCATATTATTGGCCACAGTTTCTAAAGTGGATCAGATTTTGGCCCATAGAAGGGTCCTCAACTAGCTAAAGGGAGCATGCAAGCGTATAAAACTATAATCATCAATTCTCATTACAATTTTGCAGTTTTGGTTGAGGAACGTTGATAATGCACATCGATGTATCCATCATATTAGTTACTAGGACTTGAACTAGAGAAATTCGTAAAAGTTCTCAGTGCCCCGGACTGAAAATAATCAAGTAATATTTGTAACCACAAGATGACAAAGATTAAGGCATTCAAAAATCAAATGCAAAGAAACTCGCTTAAGATTTAAACTTAGCCGGAAATTACTCAATTGATAAGCTTGCAGAAGACCACGACGTCTGCAATAATTTCTAACTTCCCCCTTGTATTCAAAAGTAAACATGAAAATGATGCCCAGACTATATCCTGTAGTTCACAGTCATAAAATATGCAGCACAGGTCATAGGAAACGTGAACAACTAGACTTCATACCTTTAATCAATCTGCGAAATGATATCCTTATTCAAAATGGTTTCCATCCTTTCCCAGCTACTGGGGAAAAAATTAAGTGGAGTACAACAACAAATATAGATATATGTTCTAATATTGTTCTATTCACATTTGCAATCGTTTGGTTGCAGAACAATTGCCTTCTAGTGAAGCATATGATGCTCATTCAAGGAGAATTCTGAACTGTCTCCTCAAGCATAATCCCTTGATTGCTATTGTTCACCATAAATCTCAGACCCAATTCATATGCAGAGAAAATAGCCCCGTTAACGATAAAAGCTCGAGCCACAGCAGTCCCCAATCCTCTCCACAACACTGGGTACCCTTCGTCTCTCACACTCTTAACAAGACAATCGACAATTCCCTGATATTTCTCCCCGTGAGATGCTGACTGCGCTTGAATCCTAGACTTGATAACATCTAATGGGTAGCAACATACCCAACTTGCCACGCCCGCTAATCCGCCAGCAAAAAGCATAGTCGCAACGGTCTCTTGCCCACTCTTTCTGCATCCCGGATGAAGCTTCTCTCGAGCAAATTCGTAACTCCAGAAGTAAACACCGTGAGCTGGAGCATCTCGAAGAACTGTTATTGATAGGCCTCGATATATACCTTTTAGACCATCGGTCCTTAGGATTTTTTTCGCCATGCACATTGGCCCTTGAGTTTGCTTCTGATGTTTACCTGTGGTTTGTAGTTGAAGCTGGATCTTGATGAGCTCTACTGGGCTTAGAATTAGGCTCTGGAGAGCACCGGTGCCGATGCCAGCTAGGGCTACAGTACTGTAGGGGGGAGGTTCCGTTTTGTTGCTTGAGTTTAGAGCTCTAGTTAAGACTGCATATACCTGGAAGGCCACGGCATTCTGCATTGAAAAATATTGCAGTGGTTATTACTTAGTTTGTAGGAAAATACAAAAATTGTTTCTTGCTTATGCTACTGCTTAGAACTTTATTTTCCCGATGAAGAAAGGAGAATATTTGGATGAATCTTATGATGGATATAAGGATATATCTTAAAGAGATAGGATAAAAATGTATGCACCAACAGAAAGATATCCTAGTGAGGATTAAATGAGAGAAAATCAAAGGAGATGGTTTGGCCCGTTGATTATGCGATGGTTTCGTCTGTTTAGAATATCAACAGAATCCACTAAATGCCTAGCCACTAAATGCTTAGATGTAAGTGATAAGATTATAGTTGAAATAGGCAAAGAAGGACCAGAGTTGGGCCCAAGATACCTTGGTTGAAGCATTTGAGGAAAACATGCTAATAGCTAAAGGAGAATCCTTAATATAACTGGATAAAAAATAGATTCATGCTACAGGCTCCAAATTTTAAAAAATAATGCTATTTGCTATAAAGAATTTCTCTATGCTTAATTCACAATAACCTAGCACAAAGTAACAGAATTTTAAATCCATATAGATTTCACTACAAGGATAGGATAGCAGATAAACCTTACACCAAATGTAAGGTGATAACATCGATGTGTCAACCTTGATATACTCTGCCTGCTCTAGAGAGTTTTTATGATGTCCGCAGTGTTATCAAAGGCGCGTGCCTCATTGTGCCTCATGCGCCCTACAACGCAGGATGGTGGCAAAGCCCCGCATATTATGATGCGGAAGTACCTTTTTGCGCCTCACAAGTACCCTTGCAAAGGCTCTTTGCACAAGGCACATATAAAGCAAAGTCTCGTACATATTTGTTCTTAAACAACTCAATTCGGTCTTCACACCCAATAATCAGCAACCCAAAAAAACATAAACCCATTAGGCCCTTTTAGCAGCTCGATTGAGGACCCTAACTCATTCTTATTTACTATTTGATTTTGCTTCTATAATAGTCTTTATTTGACTATTGATTTGGATATTATGGACGCCACTACTATTTTGGGTGGGTTAGCATTATGAACGAAGACCTATTTTATGAGTTGGTAGTAAACACTATTTATCTTGACATATGTTTTAGTGAAATATCATTAATGTGTTCTCTCATGCTTGATTACCTACTTTGAAAAATAATGTGTGTGGTGGCGCCTTGCTTCAATCGGGCATTTGCATTGCATTACGCCTTGTGCATGTGCGCTTAAAGGGACTTTTCACCCACATTGCGCGTTGCTACCAATGGTCTGAGCTTCTTGAAGGGAAAAGGGTAAAATGTTTATATTGGATGCTTGGTCCACTAATCTGCACTATAGCAAGCAGTATTGACATGCTTTCTGCCTTTTTTTTAAGTCTTAAAATTCCAGTGAGTTGGATAATAATTAATATATTCTGAACAATAAGCCATCCGGAATTTGTTTAGATAACAAAATAGCAATGTCCATCTTCAGTTCTGGCTATGAATAGATTTCTCTAACTAACTCAAGGGTACAGGATAGGGGGTCAAACAGTGAGTTAGCTATATAATGCTCTTAAAATTGCCTAACTCCATAGAAGACATTAGACGAATCTGTAAATGGAAACATTGGAGAAACCAAGAAATATCCAGGTTCAGTTTTATCACCTTAGGAATCATTTCCAACAATGGCCTCTGTGACATCACAGAACATGAAAAATAGTCCCATCACAGTATCTTTAATGGAAAAGTTTTTTGAAAAAATCAACTGAAAATAAATCACAAACACTAAGTTGGTATCCGAGTGTAAACGCAAAATTGAAACTACATGCTATCAATATTATAATCAAATGAACAAATCTGTGGTCAGAGAGTTAAATGTCTGGCCGGCCCATATCAACAACTCAGCAGGGAAGCAAAAAAACGAATAAAACCAATACCAAAATTGTCTAAACAATTACACGTAATTGTTTTCTTATATCCAGAAATTCCGCATATATTATGCTTTTACAAAGAATAGATTGACGAAAACATAGTTTATTTATAATTTGCCTCTCATCTTAACGTCTCTTCAACTCACCATTTCAAATATTAAACAAAATGGTGGAGGTGAAGGTTATAATTTTAACCTCTAACACTAAGGTCCATAACCATGAATATGATCTCTTAAATTAAGTCGCTCTCTAAGTATTAGAAAATCTACTTTAAATGACGTGGCCGGTAGGATTTAAATCTGGGTTGTTCTGATATTGTCTTAAACTAATTCTATCTAACCATTAGACCAAAACTCCAAAGTCGTGATGAGAATTGATGATTATATTTTTATATTCTAACATAATCTATGGGAAATATATATAGTTATGAATAAATTATATGCATGAACCTTTTTTCTTATTATATAGTATGCCGATATCAGGCATCCCTGATTAGGATTAAAAAAATACCCAGGTTTTAAAAATCTAAATCAGATTACGAAACCCCCAGAGAATCTAATTTAAAAAGCTATAATCCTCCGTAATAATATATTAACAACCAGAAAAAATTGATTTGTATCCTCAGAATCTCAACACCAACATATCCAAAGCCAAAGCGTGGGATATTTAATAACATCTCATGACATCAAATTAAAACTGAAAACAAACAAAAGCGCAGGAACAGGAAAGAAAGGAAAATCCCAGAATCTATGGGGGCAGAAACAAAAGATACCTGAAAAGCCACAGAGGCAAGAGGAGCGCCCATGCCTCTGTAGAGCGCCGAAACGCCCTCCGTCGACGCGATGCTCCTCAGCAACCTGATGGCCGACGGCGGAGGCCGACCTCCGGCCGCCGGCTGCTGCAAGCGGACCCTGAGCGTGTCGAGGGGATAGCCGGAGACGACGCCGGCCATGCCGCCGAGGCCTCCGGCGACGAACTCTCTCCCCCAACTGCTCGCCAAGAACTCCGGCCAGAACTCCATCCTTCTCCTCTCCTCTTCACCATTCGCTGATGAACGAAACCCTGACCTGGAACTGAAATTGTTGAGGGTTTGGAGATTTGGGAGTTGATTTTATTTGGTGCGTTTTATATGTGGAGACAAATTTGGGTTGCGTGTGTGTACGTGGGAGAGGGAAGTGGGGGAGACGCGAGAGAAAGAAGGGCCATAACGTCTTTCATAAACGGAGGCCACTAGATTTTCGATGGGGGGAAAATTATTTCTTGCGCCCTAGTTTTGGATTTTGTTTATTTTGTTACCCGTCCGTCTGTTTCACATTGCGTTTTCCGACAAGTTGAAGATGGTGTGACTATCATCTCGTAATTACATGACTAGAAAAATGTTTTAAGAAGTCAAAATAAGGGACCAAGGGAGAGGACAGGTAAGGTGACCCCTCCCTATTACATAATGAGCTCGTCATGCCAGCTCATTATGCAATAGGAGGGGGAGACATCACATGTCCCCTCCAATGGTCTCATATTTTGGGTCCCTGTAGCAGCGCTCGTTATGTAAGTAAAACAGAGGCTACAAAAACACTAAAGCATTTTCTAAAAAAACTTGGTAGAATACACGTGGTCAAATATTTTTATTATTGCTTTATGTTTATTTATTTACTATAATATGGCTATAAAAAAGTTTATAATTATCACAATATTTTTTTTCTATTTCCATGTGTAAAATCTTGTTAGATTTAACATTTTGTCTTCCAGAGAAATAGTGATGTTTAAAGCCTTAAAATATTATTAATTTAAAATTAATTAGTAATTTGAATGTATAATTTCAAAATATTAATAATGTAAGGGACCGATATGGAAAAAAACTATTATTATTAATGAAGAAAATAAATTGTTGAATTCATCAAAGAAAAATGATAGGTTTTATCCAATTATTAAGGATTTATTTAATTATAAAAAAATCATTTCCACCTATTGTTTACTTCCACCTATTGTTTATCCCGCAACCAAGTATTGTATATATTCAATAACTTTTTTTCTAGAATTTTCTAAGTTAGAATGTGCAAATTTAATCAAGAACGATAACATAAAGTATGTGATCAATTTGAAAATATGATATCATACTCTTTTTACATCTCAACAACTATTAATTTATCTGTCAAAATGATTACTCTCTAGTTTCATAAAATTATAAAATATACTTTATGATTGATTTATATATATTATGCATTCATATTGATTGTGTTTTAACAAAATAATTCATATACATTCAATGTCAAACAATACCCAAAAATTATGTTAAGGAATTAGAAGAATACAGTTTTCTACAAGAAGCATGTAAGTCTAATAGCTTTTCCTACCAACCAAACTTTGTATTTGGATTTGAAAATACATTTGTCACAGTATAAATACAGATATCCTAACAATGAATGTGAGGTCTATTTCATGTAACAAATGATACAAACAATATTTCGTGCATGCATTGCAACATTTGTTGCAATTGTAATTGCAATGTACCAAACCTCGTACTATACTTACCTGCTAACGAAAAAAACAAAAAAAAAGAAACTGAGTGCAATTAATATTGTAGTATACTTCAGCTTTATTTCAAGCTGACCAAACAAAGTTAACTTGTTTTTTTTTTTTTTTTTTTTCATTTCATTTGAAACATGGGTATGATAACAAGCGATCCTCAAAACTAGGGCACATAAGTAAGTTTCCCTTGAAGACACGGGTGCTACAGCCTACCTCGCAGGTTGGCCGAACCAAAAGAAAGGGCCGCACTTTCTTTCCACATAGAGGGCCCACATGCCCCAGGAGCTTTGGACACGTGGACGCAAGCACGATCCATGGGGCTGCTCCATTGGTGAATCTTCTTGACTCCTGACTACTTTTTGATGACGTACAGATGCGGGTCCCATTGAGTTTATTAATTATTTATCTTTATTTAACGTTATCTCGCTTGTTTGTAAGTTGTATGTATGATACGCATCTCCTTCGTTGATTATAGCAGCGTCATTAAAAGGATTAACTTCGCAGAATATCTTTTTGAACTTTCGGGCGATTTATACAAACACCTTAAATTTTATTAAGGGTAAATTACACTAAACACTCATGATATTAGTGTAGTAAAGCCCGATGAACTTTCAAAATCATAGTAAGCCCCTAGTAACTTGTGCAAAAAATTGCCATGAACTTTTAGATAATCTATCCTAAAATTTTAATGCCTTGTTTGGTACACGGGAATAGAGTTAAGTAAGAATGAAAAAAAGGTAGGAATTGAATGGAATAGATGTGGGAATGAAATGCGCATTCTTATTCTTATGTTTGGACGCGTTTAGAGAATAAAACAAAATTGGTAATATTATTCTCATTCTTATGTTTGATATCATTTATTCACAAGTGAGAATAAAATTTAGTTTTCTAATAATGTCCTTACAAAAACACAGAATTTTAAAAACATAAAAATATTTTAAAATGACTAAATACATCATGCTTTTAGAAAAATATGTTTTATAGGAATGATATTTTTCTTATAGAAATAATTTTTAATTGATAGATATATTTTGGTACACTACCTCAACAACAATTTTGGACTTTTGGTTTACTAATTGGAAAATAATTTTCATGGAACTTTTTTTTATTATAAATAATTATAATTTCACATTTCTAACTTCTAATACTACATGTCTGCTACTAGTGTGAGCAGCTAATGCTATTAGCATCACTGTGCACAAACGTATACAATAGACTGAATTCCATATGCATGTATGCTACATGATTTATGACTGAATTCAATGTGTTAGGAATCTTGACCCCAAGATTAGTTTATTTTGATGATAACAAATATTATATGTTGTGTGTATTATGTGCTAACATTTGTTTTGCAGTATCAGAGCTATATCAACAATTATATTCAAAGAGATACTCAAGACATAGATGAGTTCAAGGCAAAATGAAGCAAAGAAGAAGATATACTTTATTATCAAAATGTAATTTTATATTTTCTTTGCTTAGAAATTTGGACAAGCATTGATCACTCATACACATGCACACACATAGTGTTAGAACATACTAACACATGCTTAGTATGTTGGTTAACAATAGAAATCCCTTATGTTATGTGACGCCCCTGGTTTCACACAAGGCTGCAGTACAAGGTGAAACCAAGAATGTCAAACCTGCCATGCACCACACCATGCAACAACATGTTTCACCATCACAGTTAACATCTATCTAGTAGAGTCAATAACAGGTGTAGGTACAAAAGCAAGTAAAGATAATACACGAAGGACTGATGAAATAATAATGATCAAATAGATGTCTTGTCATCCAACAAATGGAAAATACATAGTCAATGTCTGAATAAATAAACTGGAGTAGTCAACGAGTCTCAAGTACAAATATCTGACAACAAGGAAATAAGGCACACCGCCTTTACAACTTCTAGAATAAGACTCTCAAAATACCTACACAAGTCTACTGTGGAACTTCAAAAGAAAGTATATCTAAGTGAACAGCTGAAGCTAAAATGCCTCGCCATCAACCTGCGACTCTCTGGGCTCCTGGCTCGTTACCTGAAAGGGGGAGGGACAACGAGCGTCAAAGCGCTAGCGAGAAACATCACAACCAACCCCAAGGGAAAAGGGCTCGTTGTATATGAAAATACAGATAATATATAATAGATCTAAAATCATTGATCTTACAAAAGAGGGTTTTTAGTATTTAGAAATTTACAACACGAGGATAGGTACGTCGAGCGAAATAATC
>BQKN01066763.1:141941-172034 GCA_022839385.1 Asparagus kiusianus
TACATTGTGTTCTCATCTATTATAGAGAACAATTTATTTGTATTGAGCCTAAATGTGAGGATTCACTTTGTAATACACTAGTACACCAAGAGGAGTGTGTGGTGAGAGACGTGGTCATCCTAAGAGGAGTAGGGTAGGTGGTAATGCCTAGAGAGAGGTTATAATTCCTAACACTTGAGGGAGACAAGGGCTAGAGACCAACACTTGAGGTGGTAGTTAGTGTAGTTACATTGTGAGTGATTGTGAACGTTGAAAACCGAGTTGTGAGGTGTAAAACGTTATCTGGATGAGCGTTAAAAACCCGGTTGTGTAGTGGATTTCTCCTTGGGAGTGGGGAGCGGGGACGTAGGATGGAAGGTCTAAACTCCGTGATCATTTGATTGTGTTTGAGTTTGCATTGGCGTTCATTTATACTTGTGCTCATTGCTCATATCACCATTGTCTCATTATTTAGTTTGTCCACTATATTGTTTACACTATTGGTTTACCATTGTTTATATTGCTTATCCTTGCATATATCTCATTGCGTATCTTATTTGCTAGGATATTTGTTAATAAGTTTTTAATTATCATTAAATCAGATTAGATTATCATAACCCCCCTCTAGGGTTCTTTCCTAGTGACATTAAGGTGCTTTCAATTGGTATTGTAGGCTGTCTAAAAATTACAACAGATAGTCAATCCCCATCAAACACCAATGATGGAAGTTACAATCTGACGACTTCCAGAAGGTTTTAATTTAAAGACTTTCACGTAGATTGATGAAGGTTACAATCTGACAACCTTCGCAACAACTGATGAAAGCTCTAATCAACAGCCTTCACAATCAACATCGGGAGTTACAATCTGACGACTCTCATATTTTCAAGGAGCCAAGATGAAGTTTACTGAACAATGGTCTTTACAACACTCTACTGAAGAAGCTATAAGTCATTAGCTCCTTCTAAAACGCAGAATTCACCCTCGCGTTTCAATTCCTGAAAGGCAGGCGACCCCCGCGTTTCCAAGCTTCAACAAGCAAAACACAAGCGACCCCCGCGTTTCCAACCCTCAGCAAACAAAACACGTACAACCCTCGCATTTTTTAACATCTAGCGGACGACCCTTGCATTTTTCAACATCTAGCGGGCGACCCCCATGTTTTTCAACATCTAGCGGGCGACCCTTGCATTTTTCAACATCTAGCGGGCGACCCTCGCATTTTTCAACATCTAGCAGGTGCCCAACTCCGCGTCTCCAGTCTAAAATATGGAGTTAGGGTCCTGAACGCCAACTTGGGCGTTGTTTGACTCATTCGACATGAGCTGAACGGTTTTAAAACCGTTTCTCACGATTTTGGGGAGGTTACACCCCACTTAGGAGTGATTTAAGGGGCGGTTACACCCTATTAATCCCCTATAAAAATGAGTAAACTCAACTGAGTTCAGGTTTTCCATCCGGCTGGGTTTTGGGATCTTGGACTTAGCAACAAAGAGGAGAGCTTCGGCTTGGTAGCGAGGGGGAGATTGACGTTCATCCTTCAGCAACGTTCGATAACAGAGAGCTTTTATCCTTGGCTATAAACCTATTTTGGTTAAATCAACTCTTTCCTAGAGTTTCAAACTCGTTCAGAGTTATCAACTCATCTAGAGTTCTAAAACTTGCTTTGCAAGTTCTCCACAACGTCAAATCGTGAGGAGAAGACCACGTTCCAGTGAATCAAGATGCTCGGATCATCAACGAGAGGTAAACTCGATGTGAGCATCCGAGGGAGGTATCTCATCGCCACCATGAAGAACCCAGAATTAAACAAAGGGGAGGATCCGGATCATTCTTTTCTCTTTTGTAATCAGGAAATCTATTTGTAATTGAGATTAAAGGAATACAAATCAATTTTTCTTTTATTTCTTTTACAATAATTTTCCACTAAACAAAAGATGGCGACTTCGCTGGGGACTAGCTTCTCTGACGAAGAAGTGGTGGTGCAATCCGATGTTCATCTCACTGGAATAATCGTCAAAACTCTCGTGGTAGAGTTTGATCAAGCTAAGTTTGAGGAGGCCATATCCTTTGGATCCCTTAGCCCCAAGGCTATGCGCAAGATTCGCAAAGTCTTCAAGGAGACTAAAGCTCCAATTGTTGCTCCTATGCCGAAGGACGTCCTCTCCTTTAGTCAAGATTGCTCGGACAGCCCCTCCTCCGATGGAGTGGGCTCAGCTCTAGCCAAACCCGTGCCAAAGCGACAAGTATCGGGTCACAAAAAGCCCATCGCGAAGACCAACTCCGTCAACACCGACGATATCATTGCAAAAGCCTTAAAACATGCCAAGAAGAACGCTGCTCATCGAAGAAGGTCTCAGCGACGGGCATAACTCCGAGAAAGTCGATCATCCAACCAATGTGAGCTTCACGTTCGTGAGCCTAAACACGACCCTGAGCTCCGCGTTTCTACTTTAGAAGGCAAGCCTCATGTTTATGAGCCCAAACAGGAGCTTCGCGAGGACCAGATTGAACGTGACCCTCAATGGCGTGTTTTACAACCAAAATGCGGACCTCAAGTCTACGTTGAAAGCGAACTTCAGCTTCGCGTTTCCCAGTCAAAACGCGACCTTCGCGTCGACACTAAAGAACGTGACCCTCATGTTGCCAAACCAAAATGCAGACCTCGTGTTTCAAATGCCAAATGCGACCCTCGTGTTTCATTGATAAAATGCAAAGCTCATTTTCCAAGTGCCAAATCCAATACAGAACCCCGAATACTCTGCGTAGTGCGATTAGATCGAGGGACGGATATAAAAAGTCCATGGATTCAAGGCATCTCAACCATATCCATGCTCACCAGGAGCCAATCCCGTCTAATCATAGACTGGGGGTTCCAGTTCAAACCTCACGGTTAGTGAGTAATTCTTCTCAAGTCTTTGGAACAGAATTGAGAGTGTTCATATCAAGGAAAAGACCGATGCAACAAGTCATCCGTTCATTCCAATGTGAACGACTGATTCTTATGGTCCTCTCGAAATGTTAATGCTGCTCGTATGCGGCCAAACCATTGGTGTTCGACCAATTAACGAACGTTTCCTTACCCAACCAATGACGACGTTCGCACAAGAAGAAGTCTCTAGAGACCAAATATCCTAGGGTCACTATCAATGTGATCGGCAGAGGGAAAGCCTCGGGTCCTAGTTCTGATGACTCTGAGACAAGTCGTTCACCGACCATCATAGAAATCGCTAACGAGTTTGAAGGAATCTACCAACACACTCGGACGCGAACATGAGCCATTCCCCCTATCAAATATCGGAGGTTAGCCAGATGAACCAATTCTGATGATGAACACTCAGCCATTACAGAGTCCCAATTATCAAGCTCTTTTGTTAAACATGATAACTCCGCTTATATGATGGGAAACCATGAATATCTCACGAAGAGTCTTGATGAGCAGGAGGCCATGCTCAAATCTCAGCAGGAGGCCATCAATGAACTCTTAGCCCTGATGAATCAAATCGTCGCAGACAAGGCCAAATCTCAGAAGACAGATTCGCCACCCAGGCAAGAATCTTCCCGGAGAGGAAAAGCATCATCATCCCGACCTCACACAAGCAAAGGGAAGGAAAAAGTGGTTGATGGTGTTGCTTCTGATCAAGAAGCCCACAACCTAAAATCTTTCGCTGATGAAGGAAGAGAGACGGAGAACAAGCAAAATCTCTAGTCTACTAAAATGAAAGAATTAAAAGCCCGTCTCAATGCCATTGCTAACAGAAGCGAGCTCCAAGATGAGGGAGTTACCAGGTCCTATCCTGCCGAATGAGATGCAGCCCCTTATCCTCCAAAATTTGAGGTCCTGACGTTACAAACTTTTGACGGCACGGGATCACCGAACCAACATATCTATTATTTTAAGTCACAGATTGGAAATGTTATATCAAATGATGTCATACTGGCTCGATTGTTCATTGGCACCCTTAAGGAAGTTGCCTTTGAATGGTTCAGGAAACTGTCTGCCGGATATATCCAAAAGTAGGTAGATCTAGAGAGACTCTTCCTGTCAAGATTCTTTGAAGAGGATACAGAAGTCTCCATCCATACTCTTCTCGCCATTAAGTAGAAGAAGAGGGAGTCCGTCAAAGCCTTCGTCAAGAGGTTCAGAAACATGGCTCTACGATGTCCGACAGGTATGACACAGTCTACACTGGTGGAGACCTGTCGACACAACTTGCAGACCGACCTTCTAGCACAAATGAGGGTTGCAGAATGTCGTTCCTGGAGATAACTAATCTCTCAAGGTAAACATACTCAAAAAATTATTGTCAGGGTCAAAGCTGAAGAACAAAGTAGGCAGGATCAACCTGAGCAATCGGACCAAGCACAATCTTCTTAGTCTGAAAGGGAAGATACTACGACCCCTGAAATCAATCCTCTTCAGTAGGATGGTAGGTCTAATAACTATCACGTTAATAGTTAACTCTGATAGTCAAACCTATTAGATAGTGGCCCACTAGACGATGTGTCATGTCTACCCTTTTCTCCCCCTGTACTTGTTCAACACTGGGGGTTGGTTTATTTGTAGTTCATTGGATTATGAGTAATAAATTTTTTTAAGTTGTCATGTTCAATAAAATACCTCTGTCAACCACAAAATCTATAGAACTATCACGTTAACATCTACCTCTGATAGTCCATCAATTCGTCAATCCACTTCAATAGGATGATAGGTCCACAAAACTATCATGTAAACTGTTACCTCTGATAGTCCATCAACTTGTCAATTCTCTTCAATAGAATGGCAGATCCACAAAACTATCACGTTAACATTTACCTCTGATAGTCCATTAACTTGCCAATCTTCTTCAATAGGATGACAGGTCCACAAAACTATCACATTAACAATTATCTCTGATAGTCAAACTCATCAGATAATGGCCTACCAGGTGATGTGCCTCTATTCTGACTTCATGCATAGTGCCCCACTAGACGATGTACCTTGTCTACCTCTTTTTATTTCCCTGCTAAGTCTTAATCAAGACTGGGGGTGGGTTACTTGAAATCTATTGGATTAAGAGTAACAAATCTTTCATATTGTCGAGTAAACATTACACTTCTGACAATCATCACCCCCACAGAGTATGAATGCAGTTTAAATCACTCCCAATTTGTCACGTTAACAATACACCTCTGACAATCAACTTATCAATCCTCTTCAATAGGATGATAGGTCCTTAAAATTGCTCAAAGCGTAATCTTCCCCAGCAAGACACTAAGTCTTCAAAATCTTATTCAAATCACAAATATCAAAACTCATCGCTTCTGATGATAAACTCACCTAGCAAGTTTTCCCAGCGATACACTAATTTCTAAAATCTTGTTCAAGTCACAAGTACACAAATTCCTATCATGTTAATATCACACCTCTGACAAAAATCCACTTATCGACTCTCTCCAATAGAGCGATAGGTCCTTAAAGTTGCCCTGATCGCAAAAAAATCTTGTCACGTTAAAATCAAACACCTCTGACAAAATCCACTTATCAATCCTCTTCCATAGGATGATAAGTCCACAAAGTTGCCCTGGTCGCAACAAAAATCTTATCACGTTAATATCAAACACCTCTGACAAAATCCACTTATCAATCCTCTTCCATAGGATGATAAGTCCACAAAGTTGCCCTGATCACAACAAAAATCTTATCACGTTAATATCAAACACCTCTGACAAAATCCACTTATAAATCCTCCTCAATAGAATGATAAGTTCACAAAGTTGCCCTGATCGTAATAAAAATCTTATCATGTTAATATCAAACACCTCTGACAAAATCAACTTATCAATCCTCTTCAATAGGATGATAAGTCCACAAAGTTGATCCAATCGTAACACAAATCTTGTCACGTTAATATCAAACACCTCTGACAATCCGCTTATCAATCTTTTTCAATAGGACGATAAGTCCACAAAGTTACTCCGATCGCAACCAATTCTTATCATGTTAATCCCTCACCTCTGACAAAATCCACTTATCGACTCTCCCTAATAGAGCGATAGGTCCTCAAAGTTGCCCTGATCACAACTTTTTCCAGTCATGTTAACATCACACCTCTGATGGCCAAATCAGTTTATCAACTCTCTTCAATAGAGCGATAAGTCTATAAAATATTGTTAGGTTAACATCATACCTCTAACAATCAAACCCTTTCCAATGAACTTGTTAATCCTTTTTCAACAAGAATAGCAAGTTTTTATCATAAAATCCCCAGCGGATTAAAGATTTTCTGGAATTATCCTAGTGATAATGATGAAAATTTTTTGAATTTTACTCTAAGTGAAAATTCATGCCAAGTTAATACTACACCTCTGACGCTTTCAACTTTCTTTCAGTGTTTCAAGTAATATAGGAAGAAACAGTGACGAAGCCTATGTATTTAATATCGTAGTACCAAAAATCCATGCCTTTCACGCATGAGGGACTTTATCTCGATCCATAAATAGAGATAAGTCTGCATCTAACATATGCTGTCGGGTAGTGTATTCCCGTAAAAATGGCAAAGCCCACGTACTCAACATCATGGCAAGTTGTTATTAATAACGCCGAAATCCATGCCTTACACGCATGGGAAACTTTATCCCAAATCTTAAGTAGGGATAAGTCTATGCCTAACACGTGTCGTCGGCTAATATTTTTTCGTAAAAATGACCAAGTCTATGTATTCAAAATCATAGCATCAAGTCTAAGAGGGTTCATTCTCTTAGCACAACGTTACATGTGGAACGGACTTGGACAATCCATGTACTAGCCCGACTCAAACGGTAGTCGGTAAAGGCTTATCAAATCCGTTGATGGCTGAGGGTTTGCTAAAAATCCTATGCATCTCTGAAGGCCTATCAGCTTAATGGATGTGAGCCGAGACTTGAAACAAATGAGTTAAAGACAAGTCTCAAAGACTTAGTAAAAAAATGCATGAGAGCCACCTCCGCATCTCAAGTCGAAACGCCAAGGTCAGACCCACGTTGCAAACACCAAAACGCTGAGGTCACACTCATGTTCCAAATTCAAAATGTAAGGGTGAGACCCGCGCCTCAAGTTCAAAACGCAGGGGTCCACCCCCGCATTCTAGAAGCAGAATTATGATGCATACCTTCACACGTCATACGTGGCAAATCCCTTCAACCAAGATGCCTTTGAAGCAAATGCAGAGAACGACTCCTTTACGATAAGGAATCAACAGCTCCAAGATCAGAGTTGAGATCCAAAGTATTCCGAAAATTCGTCCCATTCAACCGCGAACTTTCGAAAACTTTGGAGGGGGTTCTGTAGGTTGTCTAAAAATCACAACAGATAGCTAATCCCCATCAAACACCAATGATGGAAGTTACAATCTGACGACTTTCAGAAGGTTACAATTTGAAGACTTTCACGTTGATTGATGAAGGTTACAATCTGACGACCTTCTCAACAACTGATGAAAACTCTAATCAACAGCCTTCACAATCAACATCGGGAGTTACAATCTGACGACTCTCATATTTTCGAGGAGCCAAGATGAAGATTACTGAACAATGATCTTTGCAACGCTCTACAGAAGAAGCTAGAAGTCATTAGCTCCTTCTAAAATGCGGAATTCACCCTCGCGTTTCAATTCCTGAAACACAGGTGACCCCCGTGTTTCTAAGCTTCAACAAGGAAAATGCAAGCGACCACCGCGTTTCCAACCCTCAGCAAACAAAACGCGAACAACCCTCCCATTTTTCAACATCTAGCGGACGACCCTCGTGTTTTTCAACATCTAGCGGGCGACCCTTGCGTAACATCTAGTGAGAGACCCACGTATTTTTCAACATCCAGCGGGTGCCCAACTCCGCGTCTCCAGTCTAAAATACGGAGTTATGGTCCTGAACACCAACTTGGGAGTTGTTTGACTCATTCAACATGAGCTGAACGGTTTCAAAACCATTTCCCATGATTTGGGGGCGGTTACACCCCACTTAGGAGTGATTTAAGGGGCGGTTACACCCCCTTAATCCCCTATAAAAATGAGTAAACTCAACTGAGTTCAGGTTTTCCTTCCGGTTGGGTTTTTGGATCTTGGACTTGGCAGCGAAGAGGAGATCTTCGGCTTGGCAGCAAGGGGGAGATTGATGTTCATCATTCAGCAACGTTCAACAACAGAGAGCTTTCATCCTTGGCAATAAACTGATTTCGATTAAATCAACTCTTTCATAGAGTTTCAAACTTGTTCAAAGTTATCAACTCGTCCAGAGTTCTAAAACTAGCTTTGCAAGTTCTCCACAACGTCAAATCGTGAGGAGAAGACCATGTTCCAGTAAATCAAGACGTTCGGATCGTCAACGAGAAGCAAACTCAACACGAGCATTCGAGGGAGGCATCTCATCGCCACCGTGAAGAACCCAGAATTAAACAAAGGTGAGAATCCAGATCATTCACTTCTCTTTTGTAATCAGAAAATCCAATTGTAATTGAGATCAAAGGAATACAAATCAATTTTTCTTTCATTTCTTTTACAACAATTTTCTCCACCAAACAGGTATCATAGTAGGATAGGGAACTTTCACGTGCACAATCACCATTGACAGTTCATGGTAAAAAACTGGGTTAAAACCTAGTTCGGGTTGGTTTTGGATTGATTTTCTTTGGGAATTCTTTTGTTTTCGAGTTTATTCTATAAATAGGAGAGAACTATCAAGTTTATTTTGGTGAGAGAACTTAGGGGAGAACTATCAAGTTTGCGAGAGATCTTTTGGTGAGATTGAGGTTCTTTCTCACGGGGTTTTCATCAATTACGTAAGAATAGACAATTTATGAATCATGTAAATAATGTGTCTTTGTCTCTTGATATACTTTTTGTCGTATGTTGCTAATCTCTTTAATTTAAACAAGTTTTCTAGGTGTTTTCACATTGCTCGGTGATTGATTGGTCTACAAATAAGGAGAGGATCAAATCACGTGGTTTAATGATGCTTCTATAGACTACTTTTACATTCTACCTTACAGACAAAGATTTTTGCCACATAAGCATAGAAGTACGTAACTCTATAAATTTTTACGATAATTTAGAGTATTCTAGAAGAATTTCGAATGTTCTAGAATTGCATAACATTTTGAAATATGTAAATTCCTTTAGAATATGCCAAAATATTCCAAAGTGATTTAGAGTATAGTAGAACACTAAAAAAAGCACGGAAGAAGAAGAGATATACATAGTTGTAAAGAATTTCTATTATGAAGGGTTGAGGCGTATAAGAAGTGTAGTAGAATGTAATAGAGTGTTGTAGAACACTCTAAAAAAGCATGAAAGAAGAGGTGTACATAGTTCTAGAGAATTACTACTATGGAGGGTTGAGGCCTATCAATAGGGGAAGAGCCTCACTTGTCAAACCATCCCTCCATAGTTGTAATCCTGTGTGAGTACAATACAAAAGTTCTATTTTCTTCTTTAACTTACTCTCTTTTTTGTTCATCTAGTTAGTTTGCCTTTGTGTGAATACTAGTGAGGCTGAACATTGGAAGTTATTAGTGAAATACTTGCTAAGTGCTACACATGAGCTTAGAAAAGACTAAGTCCATGACAAATGGTATCAGAAGCTCGTTGCGAATAAGGTGTGTGAGCTACCATTGAGGGAATAATGTCAACTTCCGATATGAATGACAACAAACATATTCATGGTGGGAGGAGACTATTCTTCACCCCTTCACTCATCCTAAGAAGGGAAGGTCTCCTGATGTTGTTTCAAACATTGATGGTCATTTCTCCAAGGTAGAAGAGTTCCTTGATAGTTTTAAGGAAAGGCTTGAGACATTGGAAGAAGATGATGAGGAAGGGTCTCTAGGCATAGTAGTCCAACGTAAGGTGCTCTTCGATCTCCAAGTTTTAGGTAGAGTCAATTGAGAGAATAGCCAACATGATGGCTACTAAGAAGAAGACCTTGGCGGATCGGACTAAGGGAGTCTTGAACCATCATGAAGTGACGTTGTAGGGGAATGACAAAGCCCTTACTAAATCTAAGAAGGGTTAGGCTCTGCATCGTGAGACGATAGCCAACTGTTATACCCTATGAACTAAATGATATGTAATTAGGCCAACTAGACATCGCTCAATTGTCTATTTTTCTGAAATAAAAAATTCACAGGAAATATGATATACTTCAGGATATTGTGAGAAAAATATTCAAAAAATTGAGACCACTTTCAAAATGTAAATAAAACCACAATATACTATTATTCCTGTCTTCACCAACTCTCTATTTCAAAATAATATAATAACTAGTGAAAACAATAGGAAAGAGAACAAACAGCAAAAACAAATCCATTAGAGCAAATAATAATAAGTACCACCATAGGATAGGATCCAAAGAACAGAATAGTTAAAAAACCACTGTACAAATAAAATCAAATGAAAGAAAGCCCAACAAGAGTTACTTATCAATGATTTAGAATTGAGATGACTATCAAACAACAAATAGAAATACTGAAAGCTATAAATAATTTAGTGTTAGGTCTCATGTTTATAAGCCTACTATCTAATCTAGTTTTGATGATTAACAAACAATTCCTAACATCATTTGTAGAGTATTTGTATTTGCTTGTTAGGTATTCTACACATAAATCCTCCAGTTGGAGGCTGGGTGGACTTGCACTTTCACGATCATATTCAAAGGAGGTTGGAAGAAAATTAGAATGAAACCGTCATAATTCAAGCTAAAGATATTATCGCTTCATCCCCACAACCAAGACAAGCTTATTGAAGATTATTTGTCTTGGGTATAATAGTTTAGGTCTATACTTTGTGTGTTTATACTTAGAGCTCAAATATTACACACATACACATTTTTGGTTTATCATTTTCAAGTTTAACCGTATAAATATGAAACAATAGATATATTGATATACATATACATTCATTTCATATTTATCGTCTTTGTTTTGAAAATAATGTGTTTATGGATTAAACACTTATTTACACTATTTTATATCTTTCCTCAAGTCTATTAGTCTATTAAAAAGTGTTTCAAAACTTGTTTGGATTGATTTCATCAAAAATCAAGTTTTAACAAGTTCGTGTGTTTTTCCGATTTGCAAAATAATGTGCTTTGGATTAAAGAATTAATATAACTATTGTACATCTTTTATAAAGTCCATTAATCCATTCAAAAGAAGTTTCAAACTTGTTTGAAATTATTTTGTCCAAACTCAAGTGTTTTGAGATTTCGTATTTTGATTGATTTTGCAAAATGATGAGTTTTCACAAACGGGGAATGGTATTTCAATTTTCTAACATGTTTATAAATATTTTTCCAAGTTTTATAATTCTTAAAATTTATTTGTTATTTTTTAAACCCACTTTAAAACTCATTTTTACTATGCATGTTTTCAGTCGACTGACAAGGATCAACAATCGACTGAAGAAATCGCCTGGAATTAGCATTTTTCTACTTAGTCGACTGATGCACTATCAATCGACCAAAGTAGCTCATCAGATAACTAATGGTGCATCAGTCGACCGACGGGCTTTGAGCGGCTACCGATGGGCTCATCAGGTGACCGATGAACCCATCAGTTGACTGACGGCTACTGCAACGACTAGTTTCTAGTTTCTTGATTTTCATGGATTTTATTGTTTTTGTTGGATTTTTCTAGGTTTTTGGGGTTTGTTCTTGGAATCTATATATACCCCTTAGCCTCAACATTCTAATTGAAAAAAAGAAAGTTTAAAAATAAGTTTACAAGTTTGTTTAAGTGTGTTTTAAAGAAAATTATGTGTGTTGTTTACGTGAAGAGAGTTTCACAAGAGGAGGAGATCATTTCAGTTTTGAGCTTCTATTCTAATATCTCTATCTCTCTTGTTTTCAGAGAAGTTTTACTAAACTCAATCTCTAGCTATTTATATTTTTTCATTATTATTTCTATAAGCTAGATTTTAAATTGAGTTTATATTTCATTAATTGCACACACAACCTATAGAGCTTTTAGTATTTCACATTGAGTATAATTAGGTTGTGATAAGTGATCCATTGAGTGTGAGCTTTGTTTCGTTCTCATTCTTGTTAGAGAATAAATCCTTTGTATTTGAGCCTTATTGTTGAGAGAACACATTATAATACACAAGGATACTTAGAGAAGTGGTTGGTGAGAGACATGATCAATTCCAAGAGGAGTGACGTCGGTTGTAAATCCTAGGGAGAGGTAGTAATTCCGAGCACTTGAGGAAGGTGACACGAGCTAGGTCAACACTTAGAAATGTGTACTGTCTATTAACAATTGTGTAAGATTGTAAACGTTATCAGTGAGCGTTGAAAACCGATTGTGTAGTTATTTTTTGAGATAGTGGATATTCTCCTCGAGGGTGAGGAGCGGAGACGTAGGTCGTGGGTCGACCGAACTCTGTGATCATTTGCCTTGTGTTTGTGAATGTCATTTGTGCACCATCTCTCTTGTTCATTATCTCATAGTTTATTTTGCCCATTGTTTAACTATACATCCTTGCATTTATCACTCGTGTATATCATATTGCTAGGATATAGTTAATAAGTTTTGATTTGACATTAATATCGGATTAGATTAGAAATTACCCTATTCACCCCCTCTAGGGTACTTTCATTTAGCAAATATAAACTTAGAACAACTCTTAAAATCATGCCAGGACATTCCTACTCCCCTTATCTCTCATATCGGAATTCATTACAAGCTCAGGTATTTCGAAACTCAAAACATAAATATAATATAAACAAATATACTATATTTTTCATCATGAGCATAAACATACACTGACACGCACACGCACATGCACACATACAACCATGCTCAAACAAAAACTTAAAATTTCCAAACAAACTTAAATTAATTTTAAGTTATTTGAGATTAAATATAATATAACATAAATATATTATATTATTCATCATGAGCATAAACAGACACCGGTATGCATATATATACCATACAAGCATGTTCAAATAAAATTTAAAATTTCCTAACAAACTTAAATTAGTTTTAAGTTATTTGAGATTAAATAATGATATTAGTCAATTTGAAATGGATAGCAAAATCTTAACTTGGCAATCCAAAAGGGAATTCCAGTATTAACTCATCTAAACGGCAAAAACAAAACTCACACCTTATAAAAGCAAACTACCATTTATTCTCCCCCATTTAAACCCAATATTTTCAAAACAAATCATTTTAAGGCAATTATACACGATGTTGTCTATTCTTAGTTTTTCTATATTACATGACTAATGCTTGAGCGAAAAGCTAACACAAAAGCAAGGAGATTGCAAATCACCACACTCATACTTCATACATTGTCGCTCAATACTTAATGGTAATATCCAAATTCTAAGAGCGCAAAATTTAGATTTTAACTATCCAACAATGTTATCTCTTATCAATGTATTATATTCACATACCCATAGGTAACAAATTTGCACTTCTCTTATGCCCACCAATATCTCAACTAAAAGCCTACCATGTTGATCGAGATAAACATATGATGTTTAACTCCTAATTCCTGTGATTATGCATGTGTAATCTTTTAAGGATGTATTTATTATTATCAATAGTTGAATCATATCAAGATTTATCATATCACGTGGCTCATATTATTACAAATAAACTCATTTTGATAATAAAAACAACTCCTGATTGGGTTTGGTGTTCTGGACTCAAAAATATCGAAAAACCACATTTTTAGACTTTTTGGTCCAACTAGATAAATAACAAAAGATAACTCAAAAACATCAAAATAAACTTTAAGTACACTCAATACATGATAATAAAGGTGCTAAAAAAGCTTTAGAAAAATTAGAAGTCAAACGGAGAAGATACGAAGTCAAGCGACTCATAAAACAAAAACAAAATTGCTATGCATATTTTCAACTATCTGGAATACCTCCCCAGATGTCTAAACGGCCAACAAGATGTCTAATAAATCAAACCAGACATATGAATTTTAGATGATAGAAAGTAAAAAATTAAAAATGCTATGCAGAGACGTCAAATTCCTAGCCAGACGTCTAAAACTCAGACCAGACATCTGAAAATCCTAAACAAACATCTAAATCTAGTTTTCAGTAGATTTTCAAACTAGGATTTGTTATATCTTTCTTGTGTCTAAGGATAGTTATCTATATTTAAACAACATGATATCACTAAACTAATATGTATAACGTACATATCCTGATCATAGATCGATGAAAACCTAAATTTGCCATCTAGATTTCTTTTAACAACTTGCCAATACATCATTGAAACTTGACAATTTGATGTAAAATGAAAGTTACCTTATAAAACCATATAAACTATCAAATAAAAACATGGGCAACTGATTTATATCAGATTTTCTACGGTTCTAGGGTTAAAATACATATCTACATGTTTTTCACCGAAAATATTGATATGAGCTCGATAAAACCTCAAAGATAAGATAATAGAAAACTAGGATGCATAAAAATATGTTTAATACAAATAATTTAAATGTACATAAGAATTAAAGGTGGAAAGTAGCAAGTAGGTACTTGCCTAAACATTTTTTCTACTAAAAAATAATCTTCGGGTTGATGAATGTATGCTAGAAAACTTGTGTCTTCCTCTCACTAGCTTGGTCGACACTATGATGTCAGAATCTAAAAAAATTATGATCTTTAGGTTTTGGATGGTTTATATGGGGATATATGGTTTAATGGGTCAATCGCTTTTGACTTAAAATGGCATTAAGACTTTTTAACTTAAAATCCTTCTTAAAAACTTTATTTAGACAACTAAAGGCAAAGATCCTTAAAACTAATAAATACAAGACTCTACCTAATCTCTCCATGTTGAAAAATTAATCACGATATTAATTTTTTTTCTTTACAACAAGGGGTGTTACACATGGTCATAAAAGACTTGCATAAGGTACCAATATTTTAGCACTGTGCCGAAACCTCAGCACTATGTCAAAAAATGTGAGGCCAAGGATGTGGACAACTTTTTCTGGCATATATAACAATACTTTGAAGTGATAGACTTGAACAAGGATGCTAGTCGAGTGAAGACTACTATACTCTATTCTATGGAGGATGCTGCTCTGTGGTGGTGCATGAGACATCAAGTGTATAAAGAGGCATATTGAGGACTCCTATGCTCGATAGAGTCCAAAGAAGTTGTCTATGCCTAGTTTTACCCTGAAGAAGCATATTAGATGCTCGAGATAAGCCACAAACACTAAAAAATATGTGAACTATCTAAGACTGTGAAGGACTAGATTTCCCTAAAACTCTAGTGACATGGCAAACCAGACTATGATCATATGTGTAATTTTATCAAGGGACTTTAGCCATGAGCATAACAAGAAGTGCGAGATCATCGACCTAAAACCTTTGCTAAAGTTGTGCCCATTTCCGAGTGCTTGTTTGTATTAAAAAGAAGGTGTCATCAAAATCTAAAAAATATTGCATGAGTAAAGGTGGAAGAGCCCAACAAAAGAGTTCCAAGGGGTATAATAAGGATGGGCAAGACAAGAGTCTAAGAGTTTATCCATGAACAAGAACTTCAAACCCAAGGGATGCTACTTTTACAATGGTCTACATCAGTAGAGAGGTCCCAAGAGACAGGCTCTCAACATTATAATTGAGCAAGAGAAGCATGTTGATGTATTGGGAAGATAGTATCAAGATTGCAATTGGACAATCAAGTTATAATATAGTATAACGTTGATCCTATAAGGAAGGTGTGTAGGAAAAATTCTAAGTTGGATCCTAGATTTGTGTGTGGATAAATAGAAGGCAAAGTGAAGTGATATAAAGCGTGTGTGACTATTTACAAATAAAAGAAAATTAGAACAAGAGGGGAGAAAGAGAGTAAATAAACAAAAGAAAATAAATATTAAAACAAGGAGGAGAAATAAAGAAAATTAAAAAAAACAAAATCAAGAAGAGAAAAAATAATAAAAAAGAGTAAACTCAAAGTGTGACGCCTCTGGTTTCACACAAAGCTGTAGTCCAAGGTGAACCCAAAGATATCAAATATGACATGCACTCAACACTGTGCAATAACATATTTCACCATCACAATAATATCTCTCTAGTAGAAGTCAACAAAAGAAGTGTGGGTACAAGTAGAATAGAATAAAGGTAAAAATACAAGGAACATAATATAGGAAAGAGATCCAATAATAAATACAATCATGTTCTTACAGAAAAAAGTACATTTGAACATCTGAAATAATAGTAATAATTCTCTAAACACAAGAGTCAATTGAAAATAGTACTAAAGCACTCAGCCTACAACATGAAATACATCTCTAAAGACTAAAAACAAATAATAAACTACTGTGTGGCACTAACAAACTACTAATAGATGACGGTGAGCTATGATGAGTTTTCATCAATCTGTGACTCTCTGGACGCCTGACTCGTCACCTGAAAAAGATAGAAACAATGAGCGTCAAAGCACTAGCGAGAACATCTCCACTGCCCCAGGGGAAAGGGGATTAGGTGTATAAAAATACAAGTGATAACATATATAGATATATGAGTCATATGGACTAAACTAAGAGGAAATTAATATTTAGAAATCCACAACACGAGAATGGGTACGTCAAGCAAAATAATCCAAATAAAGAAACCCTCATGTATATACCACGTATCTCAAATTGTGAATCGCTAAATACCAACTCCAAATCCTATGAATAAGAATAAATAACAAAGAATATCACATTACCAAACCTCTTCTAAAACAAGTCGTATCATAACTACCCTCGGGTAGTTAGTGTGGTAGCAAGTATAATTAATCGGTAAAATATCTCATATAGTATACGTCGTGTATGACAGAATTTAGCCTTATACCTTACACTCAGGGTAGATAACGTGGGAGCAAAATACAATTCTATGATTTCTCTATAAAGAGAATGGTGTGGAGTATAGGCGCTCACCATATCCTGTGGCTCATCGCAATATTTTATGATTCACTACCTTACTCGAACACCCTACGGAGTATAGATATATCAGCCTAATCTGGAACCCAGTACAAATAAAAGAAATGTAGAGTCTTGGCACTCATAGCATCCTGTGGTTCAGCGCACTCTCATTCGACTCACAACCGAACTCGCTTGCTCTGTGGATTATAGGCACATCAGCCTAATCCGGAACACAATAATGCATAATAAAGTGTAGTCTACTATGATTTCATTACAGTATACCAACTAACCCCCCTCAAACATCCAAAACTATCATAAGATGGAATATATGTCACTCTCTATCATGACAAACTCAAAAGGTTAGATTACGCACCTCCAAAAGCTCGTGCGTGCTCAAATCCAATGCGCGACGTCTCATGGTCTTGCACGTAAATCGACACATGACTCACACTTCGTGTTTATGATCAAAAACATGTAAGAAAGAAACAATATGAGCCAAACAACACAAGACCGATCAACCGATCATGTCCCATCGGTCGACTGATGGCATGCACAAAGCATGCACAAGCAACCTTAATTGGTCGACCAATGCCTGAGTTCGGTCGACCGACCAGAGAAAATCTCCAATTACCTGCATAATAATCGGTCGACTAATTTTCTTAATCAGTCGACCGACAAGAAGTAAATTCTCAATTTCCTGAGAAAAGCTAGATTCGATCAAAATCCATAAAAGTTGAAATTTCTATAAGGATACTCATGTGTAAATCTTGTTTTAAAGTAATTAGGGTTTATTCTACTACATGAAAACATAAATATAAACTTTTGAAGAGATCTACTAACCCTAACATGGTTTTATTGATAAATTCATCATGAAAACAAAATCAAATCGGTAAAATCTCATGTAAATTTTACTTTAGAACTTATACCCATGTTAAGAAACCCGTTTCATAATATTTTAAATCAAAAGGATAAGATCTTTATATCATACAAATTAAAAGTGTGACATTTACTCATAAAAATATATTTTAAAAATCCTATAAAACCAAATAAAAACTAAGAAATATGGGGATAAGATTGGAGGAGATGAAACTCGCCTTAAAAATCATGCTGGACTTCCAAACATGCGAGAGACACGATCCTCATTCACCAAAATCTAACGATCCCGCCCTCCTTTAGGTCTTTCGCTTCTTAAAGCTTTCCCAAACTCAAAACAAAATTTTCTAGGGTTTTGAGAAGGGGGGTGGCTGCTGATCAGAATGTGAGATAAACTAGAAAAAGGAAGGAATTCGGGTATATGTGCATATATATACGCAAACGGGCCCGAGCCAAAATATCCTAACCCGAACCCAAATACCCAGTCTGGGCACTTATCGGTCGACTGATGCTCATTAATCATTCGACTGACCAGCACCTATCGGTTGACTGATTCCCAGGATTAATTGACTGACTAGATGTGTTTTCAGCTGACTAGTTTTTAACGTATACTTACATGTTTACACCAATTTATGACGTATATATACTTAATGGACCTCAAATCGATTTTAAACATACTCATACGTTCAAAATTAGTATTAATCTGTAAAACCCAGAAAAATATAATGAATGAGTTTTTATTTTGAAATATATGCTTATATCATAGATGAATGTGATAGCAAGTGTTTGGGGATCAAACAAGTTTATTTATGTGAGAGAGACAAGTGTAAGGCCAATACACAAACAAACATGCACAAACAGGATTTTTCCTGTCCGGTTGACCGTGGCGATCAACCGCGCATCGGCCATATAGTTTTTCACAGTTCGGGTTGTATTGGATTTAGGGTCGGGTTTTTAGGTTCATATATATATATTATTATATCCAGGAGACCCTCTTCTTCATCAGCCCAAACCCTAGAAGCCTCCTCCTCCCCTCTTGCAAACCCTAACCCCTTCTCCTTGGCGTTTTTGACGGATTTTGGGGAGTTTGAGCGAGATCCGAAAGTTTGCAACAAAGGAGGACTTGTTACAGCGTTATTTAGAGTTGTTCATCACCCCTCAGGCGAGTATCATCTCGCCCAATCCTGCACCTATGTGTTTAAACATTTTTAATAATGTTTTTATGAGTTTTGTGAGCCTAACATGCTAGTTTATGTATAAAAATTGATCTTTATATTGTATATTACAAAAAGGACGAGTTTTCAGTTTATAAAGATCACCCACAAATTTCTTAATATAGATCTAGATCTAAAATTTTATTCGAACAAGAGTTTTGAAAGAAAAATAATTGCTTTAGAAGGTTTTGACATGAATATGTATGTTTAAACACATTTCACTTTGTTTATAGTGATTAGACTGTTTCTCGCATGTTTCTAGATATGATAAATCATGTATATAAGGTTGATTGTATTTATAAACGTCACATACAAGCTTTTAGATCAAACCCCTGTAGAACAGAAACATGAAAAAAATATTTCTGCTTCTACGTGGTCGACCATGGTGACATGGCGATCGACCGCTTAGCGTGCACAGAAATAGTAAGTTTCTGCTTCAGTCACGGTCGACCGTGGCGGTCGACCGTTAGGGATTTTTCTGCGTTATCATGTTGTGCATAGGTTTCTGTAGCTGACGAGATATCTGGGTTATATGGGTTTGTTATACACTGGGATTTGTGTACATGAGTTGACTACAGACATGAGTCTTAGATTTATTCACAGGGGCATGAGGATGAACAGTATATATGTTGTTTCTAACACTATTTGCATGTTACAGTCCTCGTATTAGACTATAAGCTATCAAAGTCGTCGTGTTGGACTATAATCTATTGAAGTCATCGTGTTGAACTATAAGCTATCAAAGTCCTTGTGTTGGACTATAATCTATTGATGTCCTCGTGTTGGACTATAATCTATCAAAGTCCTTGTGTTGGACTATAATCCACTACAGTCCCCGTGTTGGACTTTAAGCTATTACAGATCATGTATTGGACATTTACTTATTGCAGACCACTAGTTGGGCATGTATTTAACATATGACCGGTCATTGATATTATGGTTGGATATGGAGTTATTGCTCCATGTTGTAGCTTTTGGATTTGGTATTTAGCTATTTATAATTTGAGCTACGGGAAACGTATGTATGCTCGTGTTGTAAATTTCTAAATATCAAACATCCATTTTATTTCTTAGTCGATGGTTGACTATCTATTATATATGTACAGCTATTTTTCTTATCATTCTAGCCCTTCCACCTGGGGTTGGGTGAAATGTTACTCGCTAGCGCTTGACGCTCATTGTTTTCCCACTTTCAGGTAACGAGCCAGGTGCACGGAGAGTCGTAGCTTGATGGAGTTGCTCTAGTTGTTATTTATAGTTATTGTTAGTAGTTTATGTCAGAACTCCACAATAGGTGTGTTTATGAACATTTGATATATTATTTCTAGTCTTGTAAAAGGTGATGTGCCTAAATGTCATTTCATTTGATTTCCTATGTCGAGATATTTATATTCAGCTCAGATGTTTTCTTCTTAGAGACTTATTTATTTATATCAGTGGTGCTGATTTTCTTCAGAGTATCTGTTCTTTAGTATTTCTTATGTATATTTTCTTTTACCTATTTTTTACCTACATCTATTGTTGATTCTACTAGATAGATAGTAATTGTGATGGTAAAATATGTTCTTACACGATGTAGTGCATGACAAGTTTGACATTCTTAGTTTCACCTTGGACTGTAGCCTTGTTGAAACCAGGGGCGTCACAGTTGATATCAGAGCACTAGTTACAGTATCCTTAGGATCATCTTGTGTCGAGTCGTAGAGTTAGAGTAGAGTTTCTTAAGATTTGTATATAGAGTCCACTAGAAATTTCTAGAATGAGTGAGGACGTTATATACACGTATTCAAAAATTTCAAATATTTTTTTGTGATATTAAAAGTATTTGAGTGAATGATATATGATACAAATTTCTTATATGTTTTGTTCGAGGACTTATAAACTTTCTTCTATATGCTCAGATGGCCGGACGTGGCAGACCTCGCACCCGGAGAGCTAGTCAGGCAGAGCCATAGCAGGCTCCACCCGAGCCGCACCTGGCTCCCCAATACTTGATTGATCTTATGGCTCCCATAGCCGCTAGGATGATAGCACTTGAGGAACTTGTGACGAATCACATCACACCACTAGTAGTTCCACCACTGGTAGTACCAGCTATTCCTATTACAGAGAACCTTCCGGAGGACACACCGGTACCCACCCCATCGGTAGTTACTAATAGAGCCACAGAGCAGGAGGCTTAGATCCGCTTAGTAGAGAGATATTATAAGATGAGCGCACCGGAGTTTCAGGGACTATCGGATTCTCTTGCAGCACATAAGTGGAAGGAGGATGTAGGTAATATCCTTAAGATACTTAATATGGTCGGTTCAGAAGCAGAGGCTGGCATCCTATAGTCTAAAAGGGGATGCAGGGAGATGGTACGGTTATAGTTCACTACAGAGCAGAGGATGACCCTCACCTAGGAGGATTTCGTCTATTTCTTTGATGAACAGTATATCTCTTTCATGGCATGGGCCGGGAAAGAGCTCGAGTTATCTAGATTGACTCAGGGAGATATGTCAGTAGCTGATTTCGAGAGTAGATTTATGAGCCTACTTTATTTTATGGGCATGTGACAGACAGGGGAATGCCAGGCGCAGATGTTTCTAGTAGGGTTTCGCCCTAACCTTCATCGATACCTTGTTTCTAGGAGGTTCTATTCAGTTCAAGAGGTAGCGGATGCTGCCACATCAAAGGAGAATGAATCAGCTATGTTTCAGAAGGACAAGGAAGAGAATACTAAGGATAAGAGCAAGAATAAGAGATCTTTTTTAGAACCCCAGCAGTAGCAACAACAGCAAGGCCCTCATAAGAGAGGACTTCAGCAGGATCAGAGAGCGCCTCAACAACGCAAGTTCCAGGGAACTTGTTTTAAGTGTCACAAGCTTGGCCATAAAGCATCAGAGTGTCGCAATACACCAGCAGGAGCCCAGCAAGGGAGAGGGCAAAATCAACAACAGAATCGATTTTAGGGCCGAGGTCAGGGCCAGTAGATGAGACTAGAGGCACCACCAGTAGTTCCGCTGATTGAGGGATAGGTTCATGCTGTTTAGAAGGTCCATCAGGGACATGTAGTTCTATATGCTCTACCTCCAGCAGCAGAGCAGCCTCCAACCACCAGTAAAGTTTATGCGGTAGTTCCTCATGATCATGGTACGAGCGGGGCCATAGTGGAGGGTACGTTCCTCGTGAACTCCTTTCCAGCCTGTATTCTTTTCGATTCAGGAGCTTCGCATTCTTTTATATCTTATACTTTTATGATTAGATTTCGGCTCGTAGCTCAGCCTCTAGACATTTCTTTGTCAGTTTCTACCCCTCTATGTGAGATGTCGCTCTTGGAGAGCATTTGTAGGAGGTGTGTTATCAGTTTAGACAAGTCCGAGTTCGTTGTTGATCTGATAGTGTTGAGCATGTTAGAGTTTGATGTCATTCTTGGTATGGATTAGCTATCTTCCTACCACGTCAGTATCGACTGTTTTGCGAAAATAGTCAATTTGCGAGCATTCGATGGGTCTGAGTTAGTTGTGGCAACCTCTTAAGGGAACCAGTTTGCGGAGTCATTACTAGCGTACATCAAAGAGGTGATGCTTTGGGATCAGAGTGCTAATATTTGCGAGACTAGAGTTGTATCAGATTATCAGGATGTCTTTCAGGACATACCTGCGTTGCCTCCTGTGAGAGAGATTGAGTTCTATATCGAGTTGCAGCCGGGCACAGCCCCGATATCCCGAGCACCCTATCACATGGAACCTGCTGAGATAAGGGAGCTACTGTCCCAGTTGGATGAGTTGTTAGCTCATGGCTTTATTCGTCGAAGTCATTCTTCGTTGGGAGCGTCGGTCCTCTTCGTGAAGAAGAAGGATGGTAGTATGCGATTATGTATCGACTAACGTGAGTTGAATAAAGTCACTATCCGGAATAGATATCCTTTGCCTCGGATTGATGACTTGTTCGATCAGCTACAGGAAGTGCGGTATTTTTTGAAGATTGATCTTCGTTCTGGTTATCATCAGCTATGGGTTCGGGAGATGGATATTCCCAAGACCACCTTTCTAACTCGATATGGGTCCTTCGAGTTTTTGGTCATGCCATTTAGGTTGACCAATGCACCCGCGGTATTCATGGATTTGATGAACCGGGTTTTCCAACCATACTTGGACCAATTCGTGATTGTATTTATCGATGATATTCTTATCTATTTGAGGTCGGAGCCCGAGCGCGAGCAACATCTACGTTTGACTTTGCAGACTTTAAGGGAGAATCAGCTATATGCTAAGTTCAGTAAATGTGAGTTTTGGATTTCTGAGGTCAGGTTCCTTGGCCATATTGTCAGTAGAGAGGGCATAGCAGTGGACCTAGCTAAGGTTCAGTAGTGATTGATTGGGAACCACCAAAGATTGTTACCGATATTCATAGCTTTTTGGGGTTGGCCGGCTATTACAGGACGTTCATTCAGGATTTCTCGAAGATTATGATACCTCTTACACGCCTTACGAAGAAAGGTGTACAGTTCACTTGGAGCACGGAGTGCCAGAAGGCCTTTTATACCTTGAAGGCTAGGTTGACTATAGCACCAGTTCTTACTATTTTGAGCAGTGACAGGATATTTGTTGTATACACGGATGCGTCATTAGCAGGTTTGGGAGGTGTTATGATGCAGACTCAGAGGGTAGTAGCATATATCTTACGGTAGTTGAGGGTGCATGAGCAGAACTACCCCACTCATGATTTGGAGTTAGCAGTGGTAGAATTCGTACTGAAGGCGTGGAGATACTATTTGTATGGAGTTCAATTCGAGCTATTCAAAGACCACTAGAGTCTGAAGTACCTTTTCTCCCAAAGGAACTTAATCAGAGACAACGACGATGGATTAAGTTCATCAAGGACTACGAATTCGCGATACAGTATCATCCGGGGAAGGCGAATGTCGTAGCAGATGCTTTGAGTAGGAAGCGTCGGCATCAGGTTGTGGCTTTGAGGTGCTCGTTGTATCGAGATCTTCTCACTCTTAGCCAGTTAGATTTTAGGCCAGAGATTGGCGTGACCAGCGCATACTTGGAAGCTATATCAATGCAGCCATCTTGGAGGGATAAAGTAGTCAGAGCTCAGTTAGAGGACTCTTGGATTCGAATCTGAACGGAGGAGATTTCCAAAGAGCCCAAAGACGATTGGACCATTAGAGCAGATGGGGGTCTCCGAATGAAGCGTCTATTGGTTGTGCTAGCTAGGATAAAGCACATCGTACCTGATATACAGTGCATCTAGAAACCACTAAGATGTACAAGGTCTTGAGGAGACACTTTTGGTGGAGTGGTATGCGTAGAGATATTACAGATTATGTAGCTAAGTGTTTTACCTATCAGCAAGTAAAGGCAGAACACCAGAGACCAGTAGGGACACTTCAGCCCCTACCCATTCCAGAGTGGAAGTGGGCGGATATTTTTATGGACTTCATTGTAGGGTTGCCGAAGTCGAAGAAGGGGAACGACTCAGTTTGGGTGATAGTGGATCGGTTGATGAAGTCGACACATTTTATTCCAATGAGGACTACTTATACCACCGAGGCATATGCGAGGATATTTATCCAGGAGATAGTTCGACTTCACGGAGTTACATATACGATTGTATCAGATCAAGGATCAGTTTTCACCTTGCACTTTTGGAGGAGTTTCCAGGATTCATTCGATAGCAAATTATTACATAGCAGTGTTTTCTACCCTCAGACAGATGGTCAGACAGAGAGAGTGAACCAGGTATTGGAGGAAATGTTGCGGGCTTGTATCATTGATTTTTAAGGCAGCTGGGAGGATCATATTCCATTGATAGAGTTCGCTTATAACAATAGTTATCAAGCGACGATTGGTATGGCTTCATATGAGGCATTATACAGGAGGCCTTGTAGATTCCCTATATGTTGGGCAGAGTCGGAGGATAGCTTGTTGTTTGGATCAGAGCTTGTGAGGCAGACTACCGAAAAGGTAGCATTGATTAGGGAGCGGATTCTAGCTGCTCAGAGTCGGCAGAAGAGCTATGCAGATCATAGACGGTGTCCTTTAGAGTTTCATGTGGGAGATTATGTCATGCTAAAGGTATCGCCGATGAAGGGTGTGCAGCGATTTGGTACACGGGGAAAGCTTGCCCCGAGATATATTGGCCCTTTTTAGATTGTGGAGCGTATTGGGACTATTTCGTATAGACTAGACCTTCCAGCATCGATGTCTGGTGTGCACGACATATTTCATATTACTATGCTCAAGAAGCACTTACATGACAAGGAGAGACAGCGAGTATTGGATGCTCCGGAGATTAAACTTCAGGATGATTTGACTACAATTGAGATCCCAATTTGTATACTTTCTAGAGAAGACAAGAAACTTAGAAACAAGGTAATTCCTTTGGTGAAAGTTCAATAGAATCGGAGAGGATCTGAGGAGATTTCTTAGGAGCGTGAGGAGGATATGCGTTGTGACTACCCATACATGTTTGAGCAGGTAGATTATTTGGATTTATGTTTTCTTATGTTTTATGATGATTTTGGATAGTCATATTTATCTTTAACACAGGATGGATGTATTGTCACTTAATCCTTAATCATTTGGAATACATGGTATATATATAAGGGGTTCCTTGTTTGGATTTTTTGCCTGATGTACTAATTCCATTTAGTTAGGGATTAAGGCGTGAATATTGGCATTTTAGGTTGTTAACTTTAGATATTACTATGTTCATATCTGGAAATTAATGCTATGAGATGTGTATGTGGGAATTTAATTACTCCCGACGTGCTTTTCTCGTATTATTAATTTTTAAAATACAATTTTGGAATTTCAAGGATGAAATTCTTCTAAGGGGGAAGGGTGTAAAACCCCGTAAAATACAATGAATGAGTTTTTATTTTGAAATATATGCTTATATCATAGATGAATGTGATAGCAAGTGTTTGGAGATCAAACAAGTTTATTTATGTGAGAGAGAACAAGTGTAAGGCCAGCACACAAACAAACATGCACAAACAGGATTTTTCATGTCCAATCGACCGTGACAGTCGACCGTGGTAGTCGAGCACGCATCGGCCAGACAGTTTTTCATAGTTCGGGTTGTATTAGGTTTTGGGTCGGGTTTTTGGGTTCATATATATATTATTATATCCGGGAGACCCTCTTCTTCATCAGCCCAAACCCTAGCAGCCTCCTCCTCCCCTCTTGCAAACCCTAACCCCTTCTCCTTGGTGTTTTCGACAGATTTTGGAGAGTTTGAGCGAGATCCGACGGTTTGCAGCGAAGGAGGACTTGTTACAGCAATGTTTAGAGTTGCTCATCACCCCTCAGGAGAGTATCATCTCGCCCAATCCTGCACCTATGTGTTTAAACATTTTTAATAATGTTTTTATGAGTTTTGTGAGCCTAACATGCTAGTTTATGTATAAAAATAGATCTTTATATTTTATATTGCAAAAAGGACGAGTTTTCAGTTAATAAACATCACCCACGAATTTCTTAATATAGATCTAGATCTGAAATTTTATTCGAACAAGAGTTTTGAAAGAAAAATAATTGCTTTCGAAGGTTTCGATATGAATATGTATGTTTAAACACGTTTCGCTTTGTTTATAGTGATTAGACTATTTCTCGCATGTTTCTAGATATGATAAATAATGTATATAAGGTTGATTGTAATTATATACATCACACACAAGTTTTTAGATCAAACCCCTGTATAACAGAAACCTAAAAAAAAGGTTTTTGCTTCTATGCGGTCGACCGCGGTGACGCGGCGGTCGACCGTGTAGCATGCACAGAAATAGTAAGTTTCTACTTCGGTTGTGGTCGATCGCGACGGCCGACCGCTGGGGATTTTTCTGTGTTGTCATGGTGTGCATAGGTTTGTTTGGCTGACGAGATATCTAGGTTATATGGGTTTGTTTTACACTGAGATTTGTGTACATGAGTTGACTATGGACATGAGTCTTAGATTTATTTACCGGGGCATGAGGGTGAACAGTATATATGTTGTTTCTGACACTATTTGTATGTTACAGTCCTCGTGTTGGACTATAAGCTATCAAAGTCGTCGTGTTGGACTATAATCTATTAAAGTCCTCGTGTTGGACTATAAGCTATCAAAATCCTCATGTTGGACTATAATCTATTGAAGTCCTCGTGTAGTAGTACAAGCTATCAAAGTCCTTGTGTTGGACTATAATCCACTACAGTCCTCGTGTTGGACTTTAAGCTATTGCAGATCATGTATTGGACATTTACTTATTGCAGACCACGAGTTGGGCATGTATTTAACATATGACAGGTCATTGATATTATGAATGGAGATGGAGTTATTGCTCCATGTTGTAGCTTTTGGATTTGGTATTTAGCTATTTACAATTTGAGCGACGGGAGATGTGTGTATGCTCGTGTTGTAAATTTCTAAATATCAAACCTCCATTTTATTTCTCAGTTGATGGTTGACTATCTATTATATATATATACAACTATTTTTTCTTATCCTTCTAGCCCTTCCCCCTGGGGTTGGGTAAGATGTAACTCGCTAGCGCTTGACGCTCGTTGTTTCCCAACTTTCAGGTAACAAGCCAGGTGCACGGAGAGCCGTAGCTTGATGGATTTGCTCTAGTTGTTATTTATAGTTATTGTTAGTAGTTTATGTCAGAACTCCACAGTAGGTGTGTTTATGAACATTTGAGATATTATTTCTAGTCTTGTAAAAGGTGATGTGCCTAAATATCATTTCATTTGATTTCCTATGTTGAGACATTTGTATTCAGCTCAGATGTTTTCTTCTCAAAGACTTATTTATTTATATCAGTGGTGCTGATTTTCTTTAGAGTATCTATTCTTTAGTATTTCTTCTATATATTTTCTTTTACTTATTTTGTACGTACATCTGTTGTTGATTCTACTAGATAGATAGTAATTGTGATGGTAAAATATGTTACATAATCACAGTAATCATAATAAAACTCATTTAATATTATTTTCCATGTTATTTTTAAATCTATGGGGTTTTATATAAAGCACGTAAGAGATGATGGAAATTAAATAGATAATAGGATTCTAGAATTGAATCTATTGGCCTTCTTGTTTTGATAATGATTTAACAAATAATTTACATCTAATATTATTTGTCTAGTGGTTGTATTTTGTTATTTATTATAGACAAACAATACGTTGGAGGTTGGATGGATTGCGCCATAACTATCATATCAAATGGAGGTTGGTGGAATAGTGGTTGAAGCCTTACAATTCAGGTTAAAGATTCAATTTCAAGCTTCATCCACGAGTGTACCAAGATAGAGCTTCGTTGAAGATCACAAGCTTGGGTATATTTAATTTAGGTTTATATTATGTGTATTGATACTTTAAGCTCAATATAATATGCACACACATTTTATTGGTTTCTTTATATATATATATATATATATATATATATATATATATATTTGAAAGATAAGTAAATTTCATTAATACCAAAAACACCAGTACATTAATTACAAAATCGACTAGGCAACTCTGAGAAACTTAACCAAGAAAACTATAGAGAGGGGAGAGGACCATGGCCGTCACCCTCTACTATAGAGAACCTGGTAAAGTTTCAGAATGACCCAAAGCCGAAGAGAAAAAACTACAGTACTTTCAAAGTAACAAAGACATTGAGCTCTACAAAGATATATATCTTCACAGTTTGTCATAACCCCAATTTGATAGGATTTTAGAATTTCCAACCTTCCAATTGCATGTTCTGAGCAAAATATTTATGTCTTCATATATTCTCCTGAATACCATAATCTTGTTCATTTTTTGATTCTGAAAGATTCTTCTATTCCTTTCCTGCCACACTTGCCAGACTGTTGAATTCAGCGCTAATCTTGCCAATATGTAAGTTTTATCTTTTGACTTGAACTCTTGTTGGATGTTTTGAGATTCTGTGTTCAGGTCTTTGTTATCAGTGTCGTTCATCTGCAGCTTTAGCTTGCACAGTTTCCAAATATAAATCGAATAAGGGCATTGAAAATAAAGGTGGTCTCTAGATTCCTTCGCTAGATTACAGAGCACACAGATTTCAGAAGATGAAATTCCAAAATTAATCAGTCTGTCTCTGGTTGGCAATCTATTATACAGAGCTTTGAGCAAGCAATAAGACATCCTTGGATTAGAAGAAGGATACCAAACCACATTGTAGAGTTCAAATGCAGTACCAGTGCTACGAATGTGATTCCAAGCTGAATAAAAAGAAAACATCCCATTACCTGATGGCAGCCATTTCCAGCTATCTTGCTGACCTGTAATTAGGGTGTTAGCAATAGATGGCTTTTTGGACAACGTAAAGGTAGTTGCGCCAAAATTGAATAAGTATATAAACAATAAATAGTTATATATACATATACATAAGTTAAGTTTTGGTTTCTACATATATTTAGTTATATATATACATACATGGTTTTTGAGTTTTCAAGTTTTTATTTGAAACAATTGAATACAATTGAAAATACATTTCTTGTTTCATACTTATATGCATATATATGATTTCATCAATATCAATTTTATATAGTTCAATGAAATCATGTTTTAGTGCATTATATGTGTATTTTGATAAAATACTATATTCATTGTTTATAGACTTCATAACAATAGTTTACATCTTTCTTCAAGTCTATAAAATCATTTTGTATTGTTTTAAAATATGGTTAAGCCAAAATGTCAAAATTCATATGTTCACATTTTCATGTTTTAGACTATTTTGCAAAATGATGATATTTCTCATTTGTAGCATGTGTATTATCATGTCTACAATAATTTCCCAAAGTTTTACATTTTTTGAAATTTATTTGATATTTTTAAATAGGGTTTTAAAATCAGAAAATCATCTTTCAAACCTGTTTTCTCATATGTCAATTTACGGTCGACCGTCACGGTCAACCGTCAGCTCAAAAATTCCTACGGTCGACCGCCACGGTCGACTGTGAGAATTTCACGGTCGACCGTCGTTTACTCCAACGACTCTTTTTGTACAGAATCAGAAAATCTGATTTCTGGGATTTTGTGGGATTTGGTTGGAGGTTTTTTGCTGTTGTTTCTCTTCCTGTATAAACCCTCAAACCCCTTCTATCTGAGTAACCAATGGAATGTTTT
>BQKN01066763.1:182034-201113 GCA_022839385.1 Asparagus kiusianus
AAGTTAGTGAATAATTAATTTACTTGATGCCTTTAAACAATCTAATTGTAGCTAGTTTTTATTCAAGAAAACATTTTTATGTATAACTCCAAAGTAAATTTCTTAGAAAATTATTTCATTATAGTTATACTAAATCAAGTCTAACTTAGAAATTTAATTAAAAGTTTTAAAAAGAACATGTTAACTCTTTGTTTTAAACAATTTTCAAGTTTTTTAATCGAAATTATTTTTCAAGAACATATATACAAATATAACTATATATATAAACATTGTTAGTATTTTTTTCACTCTTTATTCCTTAGTGATTTTGTTCTACTTTATCGGGCTTTCTAAGTGACCATTTAACGAGTTTGGATCAATGAATCCTAACACAGTTTGTCTTAAATCATTAAGTATAGAAATACTCCTCGGACTTAATCATTCGGTCAACTTAGGCTTAGTAAGATAGAACTACCATGGAGTTCAAGAGAATTTTTTTATTGATGCCTATTTATACTCTTGTTTTGTCAATACTTTTTATAATATATGTATATATATAAATTTTGGACTATAGTGAAGTATACTACTTTGAATTTTTTTTAGAAAATTTATCTAGAGTTATCATAAAAGGTTAACTTGAGTATAAATTTAGCTAAGAATTAGAAAATTTAAAAATTTATCAAGTAGACCAATTATTAATTAACTTTATTAAGTTGGCAATGAAGTTTTTTTAGGAAAAGAAATGAAAATATATAATAAAAAGAAGAAAAATTGGTAAAATAAAGAGAAAAGATGACTAGTTCCCACACCCACACCTAAATTTTACATTATCCTCAAGGCAAACTCTATTGATGCACAAAGTAAAGTAGATAGAAAATAAAGCACTTATATTTGTTTAGTTGATCTAGAATAATGATGACATGATAAAAATCTGTGAGTACCTTTGGTATGAGGAGGATGTAGAAAATTTTTTTATTTTTAGTTTTTAGTTATTTTCTTTATTTTTATCTTTTTCTTCATTTTTTCATCTTTTTTTTCATTTTTTCATCTTTTTTTTCATTTTTTTCATTTTTTCATTTTTTCATTTTTTCAATAGAACAAGAAACTCTCAAGTGCATGAAGAATGAATTCTTTTTATTATTATTTTGGAAAAAAGAGTAAATATGTAGAATAAAAGATTGAAGATGAAAAACTCACACTCTACATCAAATTCTACCTTATTGTTAAAAAATTTACCTTGTATTTTAAAAAGTCTAAAATAATAAACTCAAAGATGTGTTTAAAGTCTATACCCTTTAAGGTTTTCAATGATTCTTACATCGTTAGGGGACAAATATGTTTCTTGTGTTTCTTGTATTGGCTAGTCTCAAAATTGAATTCGGCTGGAATTTTATCCTAACACGACCAATTCTTCTTTGAAAATTTTCTGAAACACTTGATTCATGGTATAAGTATGATAAGTTAGTTGTTTTATATTTTTCTAGGAACCTAATCTAATCAGTAAAAAGTTCTTCATAGGAAAGTCTAGAGAAACATGCGCATGATTTCATAAAAAGTGGTTTTGATTCAAATTCCTCTAGTGTCTTGATTTTCTCACTAAAGATCTCCTCAAAACTCAGGTTTGACTCACTCTTCTCTACACTTAAAATATCCTGGATGTAGTTTACATCTAGGGGTTGATTAGTTAGTTGGCCCCCTAGTTTAAAAAAATGGAGATTAATATTTGTTGATGTTAAGTGATCACACAGTCAGTTGTATCCTTGGTTGGATGGGATTATTGAGTACTGATGAGGGGTCGCTTGCTTCCCTGACTTTATGTCTGGTTCTTGAGTTGAGTGGCTGAAGCCTGCACAAGTAAAAACTCATGAGAGGACTGAACTTGGTTCTCTGGTGGTTCCTTTGACGATCAAATTAGATGGTGAACTTGAGTAGGGAGAGTGAAGAACTATGAGAGTTCTTATGTGTGCAGTAATTTGCAAATTTAGCATATCATATTTTATTTGTTTAGTTTAGTTGCCTTAGTCCCCCCCCCCCCTCTTTAGTATCTAGAATAGTGTTTCTTCTTATACTGGTAGAAGAAGGGTAGATCAGTCACTTCGACCGAGCACAGGATGGCAGTGGCGAAGTGTGACGCTGGCAGCCACATCAACACCTACTTTATAAGTGTCGGCTGGTGACTAGGGAATTATCACTTTAGCATTAAATGAGAAGTGATCGGAGGCATAGCGGTGTTGACATGGTCCGATGAGTCATGAAGATTATCGGGGCTGGAGTCATGATGACACCTGCCAAGTATTAAATGCAATGCTAACACGTTGCCAGTAGGAGAGGTTCAAGGCAGAAGTTGTCCTTTAGCTTTACCAAGAAGTAACGTCTTTCGAGTTATCTCCGCGAGGCGTCAAGTGAATGGTCGAGTGGACTCGTGGCGGGTCATCTTTGACAAAAGGGTCGACTAACACAGCCTGTCAGGTCGACATGAAGGAATGTCGACTTGGCGAGTCGGCTGAGTGGGAACCTTTATGAGGCTTAGGCCGCCAACTTGATTGGGGCATTGCATGCAGAAATACACCTGTCCATTGCTTGGCAATAGGTTTCACTTTAGCGGATAGGAACACCATGACAATACTCATATTACGAAAGAATAGCTCCATTTGACCAGTTCTATAGTTCATCAGAGCATTAAAAGTTGCTAAAAAAGATCTTCCGAAAATGATAGGTATCTGACGTTTGAGATTGGAAAAAGGCTCACATTTAAGACTTTGAAATTAATAGGAAAAATAAACTCTCCTACCTTGATCACAACATTCTCCATTTCCTTGAGTATTTTCAAAAATTTATCAGCTAACAGGAGGGAACATCTGGTCGGCTTTAGTTCATCTACCCTTATCTGTTGAAAAATAGAATAGGGAAGAAGATTTACACTAGCTCCTAAGTCTAGAAGTGCCTTATCAATGAAGGTGTTTCTTATGACACATGAAATGAGAAGACAACGAGGGTCTTTATGTTTCGAAGGCATGGGTTTTGAGAGCATGTCGGTGATATTGATAGCTAGAAAGACTTTCTTAGGAACATTAATATTTTTTTTTCTTAGTGCATAAATCCCTCAAAAACTTTGCATAAGGAGAGATGTTTTTCAATTACATCTAAGAGAGGAATATTGACCTTAACCTGTTTGAATGGTTTTAGAATTTTTTTCTAACTGGGGAGAGTTTTATCTAGGTTTGAGTCTATCTGGAAAGGGAGCGACTAGTTTAAACCTATCAAAATTGAGCTCAGTTTTAGGTTCAAGTTCTTGTTCTTTAGAAGGGGGTGATTGTTAAACATATTTATCAGGATAAGAGAGAACTTTTTCATGATCAATATTTTGAATAGGAGAAGAGAAAAAAGTAGTTTGATCTTGAGGCATTCGAACTTGATAATCAACATATTTTCCTGACCGTAGTGAATGGATTACATTCACAATTGAGCTTGGTAGGTTGAACTTGATTCGGTGTCCTTATGGTTTGTAATATATTGACTTAGGAATTTTTCTTTCTCTCTTTCACTCACAACACCAGCTAATTGACTAAGTTGCATTTCTGACATAGCTATGGTTTGAGTTTTTGAGTTGAGCATTTGACTAGTTGTTTGTATGAAGGAATTTAGAGTGTTGGAAGATAAAGTTAGTATATTGGTGGTTTGTGTGGAAGCTTTTATCATGGTCTCCAAATCTTTTTCTAAGCCACTAAAACATTTCTCATGATTAGAACTTGGAAGAATTAGATTCACTGGATGATTTGGAAGAGACTAATTCTGGTGTGCAGAATAGAGCTATAAAATATTATTTGGTGCATTGAATGAAACTGTATTTCCTCTAGGAAATTTTGGAGTTAAATAGGGAGTAAAATTTTTATTTTCGAAGAAGTTTCCCTGATTTCATGTAAAATTTAGATAATTTCTCCAACCTAGGTTATAGTCAAAAAAAATGGATCATTCATAGAATGTTGGAATATAGCGTTTACCTGACCTAATGGTTGATTGTTTCCTAAGAGAGGACATTCCTCTGAAAATGAGTTTGAGATAGCAGTTATGATATTCTTGTGTAGAAACTTGATTGATTTATGCTCGGCTCGTTCTTTAATTTTTAGGGCCTCTAGCCTATGCAGGATTGTAACCATCTTTGCTTCAGAGGTTATGTTTGAATGTAGGGAAATGTTAGTGGATTTAATTAGGGAACCTAATGAAATCATTTCATCATAGTGTTCTTACTATATAATTTTCTTAGATAAACTCTCTAGAAATATCTAGGCTTTATTAGCATTTTTCTTCATGAAATCCTTTAACACATAGATTCTAGGGAATTCTTTGAAGAATAATCTAATTTTTCATAGATGATTTGGCATAATCGCCATTTTTATTGACGGTGATGAGGACATGGATAAGAAGATCCTTAAACCTATGAAAATACTTCCATGATGGCTCCCTTAAAACTATCTTGAAATTCTGAATATTATTTCTAACCTTAACCATCTTATGGATTGGGAAATTTTTTTAGAAAAATGGTAATAAATTCATCCCATATTGAGATAGAGTTTGTAATTAAGCTATACATCCATTTCTTGGATTTATTCTTAAGAGCAAATATGATAAATCTAAAATTATTTGCATCCTCAGATAGTTTCCTAATCTTAATCATAAGACCAACTTTCATAAAGTCAAAGATAAAATATAACCAACTTTGCTTTTTCTCTTCTAAGAATTTTAAAAGCATGTTTATAAAGTACGGTCTAAGCTCAAAATTAGGTCCATTAATATCAGGTAGCCTAATGCAAGATAGGATTGTATTTCTAGTTGGATAACACATGTCTTGAAGAATGGGTAGATTAGGATTTGCCATTTCTTCAATAATTAGTTTAATACGGGTTAATCGATTGGTGTTATCTCTAATCCAAAATTGCATATACCAAGACAAATTTTTTGAATATTTTTTTAACTAAAAAGGAAACTTGGAAAAAGATCTAAGAAAGATAAAATTTGCTTTTTTCCTTTTTTTTCTAGAGAAAAACTAAAAGGCCTAAAAAATAATGAAGAAAAGAAGAAGGATAAAAGAAAAACCTAACTAAAACAAATCAAGAGCAATCGCTTTAAAACAATCACCTTTAATTCTACGATTAAGCCTAGACTTAACTAGAGTAGCTTCTAACAAAAAGCTCATTAAGTAAAAAGATTAAAGTTTACATGGTCAGTTAACCAGGTAAAAATAGCACTAAAGAGAAGCCAAAGGCCACTTAAGTGCCTAGTTCCTTATGATGAACTTTACACAACCCCTAAATCTTGCGTTAGATACTAATAGATTTAAGTAAATTTAAACCGATTTAGTTAAAGATTCTTTGTTCCTTAATGAGCTCAAGTCCTTGGGGGCCAATGTCTAATGAGTTTTAAAAGACATGAGTTTGTATAGTGAGGAATAAGTGATTTATAGGTTAAGAAAAGAGTGATAAAATCCCTCACATTATTCTGGTTAGGGGATTTTTTAAGTGTGTGTCAAATCAAAATGCTTAATCCACTTTGGTGAATTCCCACTAATGATATGCAATGCAACCTTAGGAATCAAAAGCAACTACAAAGAGGATGTAAAATGAAAATCATTTTGTCTTTTAATTAGGGTTAACAATCAAATGAGAGAGAGAGAGAGAGAGAGAGAGAGAGAGAGAGAGAGAGAGAGAGATCTTGTTTGAATTTATCATTTTGTTAGTAGTTGTTCAAGTGGAGGATAGATTTTATTATGGTTGACAAGAGAACCTTTTTTAATTAGATCCTAATTGCCTCTAATTGTGAGAAACTAAACTAGAGGGTGGAATGAGAATATTAAAAAGAGGGCTTATCTTTCAAAGTAAATCTTCAGTGTTCAATTCTTAATCTTCAAGCTTCAAAGTTATTGTAGACATAAAAAATTGCTTATAGGTTCCAGCACGCAGTTCAAAACGGAGAGAAGACGATAGGTGTCATTATCCGAGTCAACGAGGATTATCTGACACCTACAAGTGCATGAAGTGAATAAGCAAACCGTTGATGACGTAGCAACAAGCCACCGTAACAGCAAACCAAGTGACCTGCGCACTTATCGGCCATCTCAAAGTGGCTCGCGTGCTCATTGGCCATATCCGAGTGGCCTGCACTATCAGCTAGCTTTGAGTGGCCCGCACTCTCACCAGTCACCTCCAAGTAGCCAGCGCACTCATTAGCCAGCTCAAAGTGGCCCACGTACTCACCGGCCAGCTCCAATGGCCCGCGCGCTCACCGACCAGCTCTAAGTGGCTAACACGCTCACCGGCCACCTCCAAGTTAACGAAATGAATGAAACAAATCGGTGAAGTGTACAAGTCAACAAAATGATGAAATACGCATAACAACGAAACAAGTCCAACCTGAATGAACCGGAAAAGCCCTTGGCAGCCAATTCGTGTCAAAATGACTCGGCCAAAGCCAGTGGCTCGGGCCAAGGCCGAGCCACCAAATGGTCACTCACACAGTTTTGAGCCGAAAACACGTTTTCGATGGGTTTTCATGGGATTTGATCATTTCAGAGCCTCCTAATTACTTTGATACTATCCTTGAATGTGGTTAAGTGGTTGTTAACTATAGATAACGTCAAATCATCAGTTCTTATCTAAAAACATTACAACCGAAGCCTATAAATACAAGACTAGGGCCTTCATTTGCAGAGATCTGTGATCATAGGGCGAGGTGCTATCAAATTGAAAAGTGGAGCATGAATTTCAGAGGAGGGCTAGCTGATCTTGGCGAATTTCAACATAAAGTGGAAGCTATTCGAAGGGTCTGAGGCCTGTTCCCCCTTTCCTCCGGATCAAACTTGGTTTTAATCTTGAGAAGAGTCGTAATCTCACTTGGTCGAGATTATCACTTCTGCGATTATTTCATTTGTGAAGCAAGAGCATTAATTAACTTTTTTGTCAACCGGGTCTGATCCGCGACGGTCCATGGACTAACGTATCCTCGACACAAGCGAAGATCCCATGCAAACAGAGACTAATAAATAGGATATGTGTGTTGTTTGATAAAGTTGTAATCTTTTATTTTTCATAGTGTAAGAAGATCTTACAAAAAGATCAACTTTTCTATTTTTAAACATGTAATCGATAAACGATCATAACAGGTTCAATGACAATGAAAAAGCTAACTTTTGACCCAAACACGCTGGCGACCACAGTGAGAGCTAACAGCCTCTCTTCTAAGGTTGTCGTGTCGTAACCACGGATCAAGATCTTGGTTGAAGAGAGGTCGAGTACGAGTTCGATCAGGCCAAGTTTGAGGAATACTTCTCCTCATCCTCATCAAGATCCTCCTTCTCCCACAAGAACAAGAAGATATCAGCATCAAAGAAGGCTCGGGGTGACTCTCGCCTAATTGTTGATGAGGCATCCTCTCGCAACGCTCCTCCGACATCCAATGAAGCCGAGATTTTAGATCACAACTCCTATTCAGTCCAGGAGTTGTTTAACGAATATGTGCCAATTCTGACAAAGAGGGCTCGTCAGAGGCAACGCTAACGCCTCACACGTTAGCTTGCTAAGGCCTTGGAGCTATTTAACGGGATCCGTTATCACATTGATCTTAAGTTCAGGGAGTGCTAAGCACCTTAACAGCAAGCAAATGGCCCCTTCTCTAAGCCATTGGCTAGTGAATGGGTCCGTATCAAAAGAACTCGTTCAACTCTCGAGGAGCGTATCCAAAAGCGTCACGCACATGCCTTAACACGAAAGACCCAAGACGCGAAGGAGGACAAGTTGGCCAAGAAACAACCAAAGCCACACTAAGAATGGAGGCCAAAATCCAAAACTGCAATTCGGACAAGTGCCTAGACACCTGAAATTTGCGAGTCAGCCAACCGTGGCTTGGCCAGGGCCACGTCAGCCAATGGTAGCTCGGCCAAGGCCGAGCCAGCCAATGGTGGCTCAGCCAAGGTCGAGCCACCTCGAGCTGGCCCACGTCATGGCCGATCCAGCTCAGCCTAGCCGACACTTGCCTTGCCTCCCGCGGACATTTCTGAGTCCCCGTCCACTTCCTTTCCTATTCGAATTGATCCAATACCTTTGGTAATGTCCTACGATAGCGTTGATCTTTCCCGATTAAATATGAAGGTCACAGATCACCTTAGTCCTTTGCACGGAGATCAAGGCAAACTTCTGATCGAAGAACACTTGGGTCCGGCGTATGAATCCCGAGTGTCTATTCAAGCTGGGATTCGTACACACACTCCCTTCAAGTCAAAGGCATCCCATGAAGGGAAAATTCTGATAACTGCCCGCTTGGGGTTATGTGTCGATGTCTAAGAGCCTGTTGAGGTCTCACGTTCTCATAGGCCTGGTTCCAAATGTGTGACTCCTGTGAACGTTAATAAGACATCACATAATCAGAAGAAGATGTCTCTATTACACGATAATGCTAGACTGGGGGATTCAAACCAACCACCGATAGGTTTCTCCAGCCACAACGCTGATGAGTTGTACTACCAAGCTGGGGGTACAAATAAATCTCCAAAGAAAAGTATCCCAGAATCAGACTCTTACTGTCCTTGTGAGAGGTTAATTAGGATAGTATTATCAGAGTGTAGTTGCCCTAAGACCGCTCCACAGAGGGTCTCAGTATTCGAAAGAATCTCCACTGAAGTTTCCAAATCTAAACCAAGACGCTTCTACAAGAAGAAATCTGCCAGTCATGATGACGACCTTCCAGAAGTTACCATCAATGCGGCCGATAAAGGAAAATTAACATGGCGTTACAGCCCTGACTCTTTCTCAGGGGCATCTCAGTGCATCACTTAGTTACGGTCAGGAACTAGACGACCTAGACTGAATAGAGGACACTCCTCGGAGGATGAAACGTCAGACGCCATTTCCACGGTCACTTTTGGCAATACGGTGTCCAACACAGGACAATCTCATGAGACGTTCATGATCAATGCTGAACAAATGACCAAAATTCTCAAAGACGCTCTGGCCTAGCAGAAAGAGAATTTCAAATTCGAAATGAAAATGATAATGCAACGGATAAAGAAATTGCATGATCAACAGATTCAAGCCTTATCAAATCAGATTGATGAATCTAGCTGTCGTAATGCTTCCAATCAAGAAGATAGTAATTCAAACGTTGAAGAAAAAATCAATGCTGATACCCCTCCTATTGACTAAAATGCTAAGGGTGGTCCCACTAAGGATGATAACGCTGGGAGTGGTCCAGTTATTCCTCCTGAACATCGCCCGAAGAAGAATACGAGCAAGGACGAGATGATGAAAGAGCTAGAGAATAAGGTCAATACCTTAATGCCCGCTCAAGAAGTAAGGAAAATGGGTATTCCATGTCCCTACCCAAGGGAGTGGGAGTCAATCCCATATCCGGCGAAGTTCAATCTATTTAACTTCATGATGTTCAACGAAAAGGGCTCACCCACTCAACACTTGATTTACTTCAAGTCCCACCTAGGTGTGATCTCCGACAATGAACCCTTGATGGTCCAGTCATTCATTGGCACCCTTCACGGAGCTATCTTCGATTGGTACCGTCGTCTCAAGTAAGGAAGTATCAAGAACAGGGATGACATGGAGAGCTCGTTCCTCAACAATTTCTTCAACGATGACACCGAGTGTTGATCGGAACCCTTTTTGATGAAAAGCAAAAGGACGGGGAGTCAGTTAACAGCTTTGTTAAACGCTTTCGTAACAAGACAATGAATTGCCGAGATCCGATTATGGAGGAATTCATCCTCCAAACCTGTCATAACAATCTTTCTATTAATATATTGGAAGCCCTAAGGGTCGTGTCATCCATAACATGGAAAGAATTAGAACTACACGGGGAACAGGCCGGACGATTTCTCAAAAGAAAAAAAGCTTGAAAGAGACCAACCGATGATTAAACCCCCAAATTCAAATTTTGCTTCTTGTGGTAAGGGAAAGGCACCTGCAGTAGTTGTTGATACTAATCAGACGTCACAACACCAACCTCGAAGCAGCTAAGGACCCCAAATTCAAGACTCCAAAAAGAGTACTCCTTCAAAGATGAAGAGGTTCCAACTATCTTCAAATACCTCCTTGAAAACAACAAAATAAAGCTGCTACCTATTACAAATCAGGAGGAAGCTAACAACATTTCGGATCCAAAGTGCTGCGCGTACCACAGGAGGATCCTTCATCCGACCAAGGCTTGCTTTTCTCTCAAAGCAACATTCAAACTTTGGTTGACGCCGGCATCATAACGCCGAAATGAGTCGAATGAGAACGGTTCACTCTGACAAGTATAAGAGTATAAACTGCTCACTCCGATACTCCGACAAGTATAAGAGTATAAACTGCTCCTTCTGAGATTCTGATAAGTATAAGAGTATAAACCGCTTCTCCTAATACTCCGATGAGTATAAGAGGTTAAACTGCTTCTCCCAATACTCTGATGAGTATAGGAGGTTAAACTACTTCTCCCAATCCTCCGATAAGTATAAGAGGTTAAACTGCTTCTCCCATTCCTACGATGAGTATAAGAGGTTAAACTGCTTTTTCCATTCCTCCGATGAGTATAAGAGGTTAAATTGCTTCTCCCATTCCTCCGACGGGTTTATGAGGTTAAACTGCTTCCCTTATTTCCTTTAACAGCAAGGTCTTAGAGAATATTACTTTTAATATTCTTAAGGGTAACCCGACAGTGTGGCCAAATACAATTGGATTCAGGTTCGTCAAAGAGCTGGGGGAGGGATAGCTCAATGCATTCCCATGGGAAGTTCCTAGATAATTCTATACATGGTATTCCTAAGGATAACCCAAAACTGATTATTCAAGATGAAAACCAATCATCGGAATAATTCATTCTTAATCATGATTAAGAACCTCCCACTATGGCTATTTAATCATTTCCAAGATGATTAAAACCCGCCCACTGTGATTTTTCGGGCACTCTTTCGTTGAGACGCATTTCAATGATTTTATCTGGTCAATCTTCACTCACGAAACTCCTATAGTATAACTATGGAGTGCTTGATGATTCACGATCCTCCATCATAAAGTCCCTTACTGATCAAATTAACTGGTCGTGGGTTCACCAAAATTCTTTCGGCTGAGTCCATCCAAACTCCTATTATGTTGGTGTACTTAACACTCCCAATGTTAAAGTCTCAACACGATATTCAAAAATTCAAGCTGCTGATCCATGACAATCATCAAACCCCTTCGTGTTAAGTCCTAGCCCCTTGACATTAAAAAACCCACTGAGTGATTTTCATGAACGAGATTCTCTCTCGGTTCCTTTCATGAACGAGAGGTTCAATTTCAAATCGAGCGATCAAACCTTCCTACAATTAGGGTCATTTCAAATCTCCCACTTGGTCAAACCTTCCTATAGTTAGGGCCAAAACTGGAGTTCCCTCTCGATAAATGAGAAATTGACCTTTAGATTGGGTAATCAAACCTTCTGATAGTTAGAGTTATCTGAATCATTTTTTATTCTTGAAGTGGAGATCTCACATTGAATTTCTTTCACACCTAGAGATAGAATATAAAAATTTTCCTCTCCAGCATCGGTTTCGTCTTTTCCCCAAGAGAAGACACAACCTTCTATAAAAATCCATGTTTTACGTGTGTGGGGGACTTTATCTTGATACCTAAATAGAAATAAGTCTGCATCTAACACATGCTACAGGGTGGTCCGTTCCCGCAAAATGACCAAGTCTACGTATTCAACAACATAGCACCAAAAATCCATACCTTTCATGCATGGGGAATTTTATCCCAAATCCTAATTAGGGATAAGTCAGCGCCTAACACGCGTTGTCGGTTAGTCTTTTACTATGAAAAGGACAAAAGCCCACATATTCAATATCGTAGCAGGCCGTTATTAATAATATCAAAATCCGTGCCTTAAACGCATAGGGAATTTTATATTGAATCCTAAGTAGGGATAAGTCAGCGCCTAACATTCATTGGCGTTTAGTCTATCACTGTTAAAAGGACGAAAGTCCATGTATTCATCATCGTGGTAGGCTGTTATTAATAACGCCAAAATCCGTGCCTTACACGCATAGGGAATTTTATCCTGAATCGTAAGTAGAGATAGTCAGCGTCTAATACACGTTGTCAGTTAGTCTTTCATTATAAAAAGGATAAAACCCCACATATTCGGTATCATGGCAGGTCATTATTAATAACGCCAAAATCCGTGCCATTCATGCTTTAGGCATCAAGAATCGCCTATAGGTTCCTGCACACAGCTCGAGATATAGAGAAGATGATGAACGTTATTATCCAAGTCAAGGAAGATTATCTAACATCAACAAATGCATGAAGCAAGTTGACCAGACGTACAAGTCAGCGAGATGAGATGGTCAAATGATGATGAAACAACTCCACTGGGAGTATCATTTGGACTGCAAAGGAGGAAGTGTCACTCATGTCTTGCTCATCACATGGGTGTCTTGCTAATGGAAGGTTGTAGATCTCTTCGTAAGATTTCTAATGCACCTTTGATCACTTCATTCCGAGATCGGACGAGGGAGTTAGAGCTAAAATACCCGAGACCATTCGGGCCGTTTTACACCAGCAATACACAATTTGTGTCTTAGAGAAGAATAGTGATTTTGCCTATGATGTGATTCGAATCCGAAGAAGCATAAAAAGGTGAAATTTTGTAGATCTCTTCTCCATATTTCTAACGCATCTTGAATCATTTCATTTCGACATCGTACAAGAAAGTTAGAGTCAAAATAAGGTGAGTGTCTCAGCCAGGGCCGATTCTGTCCCGAGTTCAAGATTCTGTCCCAAGTTTAAGATTCTATCCTAAGATCAAGATTCTATCCCGAATTCAAGATTCTATCCCGAGTTCAAAACTCTATCTTGAGATCAAGATTTTGTCCCGAGTTCAGAATTCTATCCCGAGTTCATAATTTTGTCCCGTGTTCACAATTATGTCCTGAGTTGAAAATTCAATCCCGAGATCAAAATTCTATCCCGACTTAGCCTGGAATATCCAGAACTACCACGGACTATCCAAAACTATCACAAACTGTCCAGAACTATCGCGGACTACCTAGAACTACCACGGACTGTCCAGAACCTCCCCAACTAATTTAAGGTTATCTATAAACATGGTTAAGTGGTTACAACTGTAATAATCCATTTTTTTTACTAGCAATCTATATATTTTTTTTCTTAATGCAAATTAACTAAGTGGGTCAATTATGCAATGTTTCATATAGGAGGCCCATATGATGTTGGAAGGCCCATATGATGTTAGAATTAGAAAAGTAAATGGACTTTTATGCCTAATTTGTTTAGGGGTTTTGTTAGAAAAGAAAAGACTTATAAATACCCCAAAACCCTTCCTCCTCTCTTTTCTTTGTTACCTAGCCGCCAGAGAAACCTTCTCCTCTCTCTCTTCATCTCGTTCTCTCTCCTCCCCCCAAGAGAACTCCGGCCACCCAAGCCCTCTCCGTCCAACTCCCCAACGCCCCAACCCGTCGCCGGTGGATCCGCCCACGCCGCCATCTGCACCTCCTCTCTAACCCCCGAACCAAGCTCTCAGATCCGAGCTCTCCGTCAGCTCCATACCCGAACTCCGACCGCCTTGCCTTAGATCCAAGCCACCAGCACCTCCTCCGACCATCGCCATCACCCCCTTGACGGCAAGCATTTTTGTCTTGCTCTTGTTAAATTTGTTCTCAAGATTATTAGTATGCAAGCATTTTTATCCTTCAACTCTTTTATTTTTCTTGATCGTTTTATATTTCATAATCGACAAGCAGATTTTCTATTTTTTTTGTTCTCATATCTTTTTGGAACTTCACCTTTAATTCTCTGTGTGCTTGGTAACTATTGCTACATTTTCCTGTACTGTTGAGCATTTCTGGAAGCAACCTAATTTATCTTGAGGCTCTTAAATAATAAGTAGCAGCTTAATCAAGTTTGCTGCTCTTGGTTGCTTAAACCATGAGATTCGCATTCCCAGAATTGATTCTACTCCTATTACCAGTCCTAGCTGTTTCGGGATTATAGTTTGCCCAACATTTTGGAAACAATTTTTGTGGAACAACGAGGCTCTGAAGGAGGTACAATGCTCTTATGTTGATACGTGAACTTGCAGTGGCTAGCAAATGGAACAGATAGTTTTATGTCTTTAATCTCTCAACATCATCATCATCTTTTTTGTCCACTGCCATAATCATTTGTTGTTTAATAGAAGTAATCCAATTCACAGTAGGAACAACCCAACCTAATGGCATTTCTTTCTATTTAATATGTTCCACTACACCTGTGAATGCTTCCTTGTATGAATATATGTGCATATTATAAAAGTGACACTTCTTAAGGAACTGCACAAACATATTCATAGCCGGCACTGTCCTTACCCATGTGCACAAGAAAACATGCATTTTTTATATATATTAAGGAGCTTAAAGTAAGCTAAGGATTAATCAACCAGACTTAACTAATCTAGTAGCTTTTGATAGGGAGATACTTTGATTGATACTTTCTCTATGTCAGGGGCCAATTGCCTGCATATATTATCACTTTTGCCTACGTGTCTAACATTTCCCATGGTCCTCTGTGCTTACACCTCCCGTGATATATATATATTAGTTGATGAACTGACTGACTTCAAGAAACACAAGCATATATTAGTTGACTGAGGGTATATGTATATTAGTGGCCATTTTTCTTATCTAATCTACACAAAAGTTGTTACCTCCTCCTCAAAGATAGATGTAAGTGACAGGTAAATCATGGCTAGTATATGTGGAATGGTATTGATAATGGAGATCACATGAGATGTCATGATTAGATTTAAAACCGGTTTATACATATAGTACTTATCTTGTTTGATATTGTGTTTGACATGCATGACGTTACGAAAAAATTGTTGTTTGATCACCTAGTTGTCATCCATAGGAGAGACTGTGCATGAAGACGACTCCTGCTAAAATGTGATTTATAAGCGTGCTTTCATAGCATGGCTATGCTCTCGATATCGATATCCCGATATGAGATTTTTCCTTGGCTATTACTATTGTAGCATGGACTAGACGATGCACCCATCTTGATTGGACATGTTCTGGGTCATGGTTATTTTCATAGTTTTACAGAAGTCGTTCCACAGTAACTCTGTGGTTAGTGCACAACATTTCATGCACAGTCATTTAAAATTTAATTGACAACATGGGGTTTTAAAAGGGGAATTGGACGAAAAATATAACATGTATATAAACGGGCATATGCGCATTCCTGATATCCTGAGTTATGTATATACATGGGCCAAAGAGCCACTTCCTGACTTGAAGCCGTGTTCCCGGGACGGTTTACGGGGAACCGATTTATATACATGAAAATATTCTTCTCTAATTCAAATAACATGTAAAAATAAGAATAATGTGTTTTTATGCTTTGTTATAGATTGGCATGCATGGTATGGACCTGGATGAAGTATGGATGTTGTATAATTGATATTGTAGTGTATAGAATTTTTGGAGTTAATATTTAGATATTTACAATTTGAGATATACGGTATATACGAGGGTTTCCTTGTTTGGATTATTCCCTCGACGTACTCATCTCTCATATTGTGGGTTCTAAATCTTACCTCATTTTAGTATAGGGTATAAGAAGTATGCTTTATGGTAGACCTTGTTTGATATCTATGTTTAGAAAGTTCTTTAATTGAGTTGTCAGGTTTAGAAACTTCCTTTAGCTTGTAATTGATATCCATGGTTAGAAACTTTCCTTTATCACCTTTAATTGAGTTTTCTTCGTATTTTGGTATAAGATAGGCATTTTCTTTTATCACTGGAAATTTAGAATTTTATCTTTTCTTTATATCTACCACTTATACTTACCCGTGCACAATTTCCTCATTTTACATGCTTGCTGGGAGTTTTCTGACTCTCCTGGGGTTTGCATGCCCCAGACTTGGGAATTGTTCTTTCTTCGCAGGACCAAGAATACTTAAAGGATTAAGACCAGCGACAGTGATCACCTTCTCTCTCTCAGCTTCAGTTATTGAGTCTTTCTTGTAATCATTTGTGGTACCCAGACTAAGATGTATTTTTCTCTTTCCTACTTTGAAGAGTTGTGGATATGTAAGAGAAACTTTTCTTTTCAGAGTTTCTTTATCTATCTAGTTCCTTTGCTATTTTAGTTACGTGCTCTATGTAGTCGTTCTTTTAGCAATATATCTGTATACAGGATGATCCAGAGGCGTGAATGTAACCGTAGGGTTGCATTGCCGACCGAGTCACGCTCCAAATTATCAAGTTTTGGACCCGGGGCGTGACAACAACTAAGGATAAGATCAAATCATATGTTCTTATCGGAAAACAAGGCTTTTGAAACCTATAAATAAAACCCTAGGACATTCATTTGCAAAGATCCAGAATTTTTGAGCCTTGGTGAAGCCTTGTCGGTTGGGAGAGTGAAGGAGGACAAATTTTCAGAGAGGAGAAGAAGATCTCGCCGACTTATTCAGTATAAAGAGGAATCATTCAAGAGATCTGCATCCGGTTCATCCACTTCACTCGAAATTGCACCTTGTTGTGATTCTCGAGAAGAGTGGGTATCTCACCTTGCTGAGATATTCACTTTAGATTTTTGTCTCCTTTACGAGGCAACAAAATCATTCTTTGGATCTGATCATTTGTGTTGGACCCTAGAGGGGGTGATTAGGGTCTTAAGGTAATAATTATGCAATAAAAATAAGATAATATAATACAACACAAAATAAAAAACCAAAGTAAATGAGATAAGGTTAGAGATCATTATCCAAGTAACGTGCAATGTGTTAACGAGGTTTGGTCCGCTGACCTACGTCCCAGCTACCCACTCTCGAGGAGAATCCACTACACAACCCGGTTTGGAACCCGAAACTTCTTCTACACAACGATCTCCAAGAGATCTCACAACCACACAATTGATCTCCACGAGATCATGCTCACCACAGTAGCAAATGATGTAAAATCTCTCTTTACAATAACCCTATGGCAAGGAGAAAGATCACACTTGAAGCTTGGGATGTGAAGTTGAAAACAGTGAATAGCAGGAATGAAAATTTTGGCTCTTTTGAAAATAATAAACTAAACACCAAGGATTTGCAATGAGCTTGGATAGCTCTGAAGAAGGGGGTAAGAGGGTTTAAATAGGAAGAAGAACAGCAGTCAAAACCCATACCCAAATCCCCCAAAATCCCACAAAAAATATTTTCTGATTCTGTACCAAAAGTGACTGTTGGGCGATCGGCGGTCGACCGTGAGATTTTTCGTGGTCGACCGCACAGGTTTTCAAAGCCAAGGAAAGATTCTGTAAAATCTACGGTTGACCGCAGCGGTCGACCGTGGAAACTACTGTAATCAGTTCGGTCGACCATGATGGTCGATCGCAGGAGTTCCTGAGCCCTCTGTAATAGAGGCGGTCGACCATGGCGGTCGACCACGAACTGACACAGGTTGATATATGGTTTAAAAGCAGTTTTTGACATTTTATAAAATCTGTAAAAATACACAATGATTTCTAAAAAATATGTAACTTTGTAAAATATTTTTAATACTAAAAACAAACTGTTTAGAAAAAGAATTTTGTGAATAGGTCCTCATACTTGTGAAAAACCATATTTTATCAAAACCGTCAAAAATATGAGTATGAAAATGTGGGTGTGATATCCCAATAGCTTCAAATAAAATCTACAACTACTTGTGTACATTCTAGCACTAGAGAGAAAATAAAAACAACAAATATCTCTCACATAGAAATACATTTCTTGAGTCTTGATATTGCTTTTGAGTTGATGAACCTTCTCATTGTGTTTAGTATTCTTGATTAAACATTGCTTCATCACTATGCCCCCTCATCCTTTAGATATCGTCGTTGTGGCTCATGTTCCATCCAATCCTCCATAGATGGTACTAACAAGCTTGATATACATATTAACTACAATATCACTCAACAAGCAATTAGTACCGATAATGATGGTTGTAAATCATCATCAAAACATAAGGGCTAACAATCTCCCCCTTTTTGATGATGACAACCAACCATTATATAGGAGTGAAATAAATATAGCTTATAGACATCAGTCAAAACCCCTGTTAAACTTTCTTAAAACCATTGTTAAACTTTCTTAAAACATTCTTTTGGTTAGTGGGAGAGGTAAATGCAATGGTGTATTTATAACAACCCAAGACATCAGTCAAAACCCCAAGGAAATGACCAAAAACCCACATAAAAACAGAATCTAGAAATAGCTGTTACTATGCAATGGTCATATTTATAAGTCGGCTTGCATTCGACTTAGTATAAGTCGCCTTATGATCGACTTACAATGAGTCGACTTGAAAGTTCACATAAGTCTACTTGAAGATGAAAATTAACACACAAAAATCTGCCTATAAGTCGACTTGAATTTGACTTGTCATAAGTCGACTTGTAGTCATGAATAAGTCGACTCAGCAGAGGAAAAAATGGATATTCCAGAGTATTTCATAAGTCGACTTATCAACCCTGATAAGTCGACTTATGAACATGTACAGACACCATGCATGTCCAAAATCTGACTTTTAAACCTTGATAAAAAGTAGTAAATAAAATCCAAAAATTATGAAACTTTGGAAAATGATTGTAGACATTATAATACACATGTTATAAAAACAAATTTTCAAAAAATACCTCCCAAATGAGAAATCTCTTTATTTTACAAAATAATCCAAAACATGTAAATGAAAAACACTTGTTTTTGACATTGGACATAAACCATGTTTTGAAACACTATAAACTGATTTTATAGACTTAAAGGAAGATATAAACTATTATTATGAATTCTATAAACAATGAATACAATATTTTTATAAATACAATAGAATATGAAACATATGAGTATGTATATGAATATATTTTTGTTTCATATCTATGAAATTAAACCAAACCAACTTATCCACAAAAAAACAAACATGTATGAATATAAATATTTATTTATATGCTTGTAGAAACTTTGTTTGTGGATAAACCAAAAATGTCTATATATATATAACTATATATATTGATAATCACATTTTATTATAATTTTATACCCTCATTATCTAT
>BQKN01066763.1:201513-242039 GCA_022839385.1 Asparagus kiusianus
AAAAAAGGGAAAACAAAAGAATGAAGAGAGCGAAAGCTCCCCCTACAAATAAGCATGGTGAGTATAAAACAAATATAAGGATTGCTTCCCCTATCAAAATGCCATATAGAATATATGTAATAAAAAATTATGGAAAATATGTGAGCAAGCATAAATGAAAAATATGTTAAATATCACTCACATATAAGAGGACAATGAGAACACATATAGATATGCCATTGAAAAAATGGCGTGTCTCAAAACACAAGCCTAAAATCTATGTATAAAAATAATAGATTTTATGAAATCAAAAGAAAGAAGAACAAGAGTATCATGCAAAAAGTTTTCAAATGAAAACAAATCACTCAAATGAAATCATAAATCAAAATTTAAATCATAAAATGATGTTTGATCAATAAAAGAAATTTTCTTTGTAAAATTTGATCATATCACATAAAGAATACACTATAAAGCACAAAAAGATGATCCTTAGGCACAAACACATTAATATCATCATAGAAGTGATTTACAATGAATTCAAAAATTCAAATCAAAACAAACTCTTCATAGTTCAAAATAAGATTACAAAACATACAAGATTCATGAACTATGAATTTAAAAAAAAATCATTTAAGTTTTTCAAACAATGTAAATGTATATATGTATATATATATGTTTGAAAACAAATAAAATCCTAAAATCTATAAATACAACATAAATACAATTAATTTTATTTTGGCACCCAAGAACCTTTGGTGCCGAAAAACATAGAGACATGACCCCTATCATTAAAGCTCAAAGCCCTAGGGTTATGAACCATCTTTGGCGTATGTCATGCACTAATACGGTCATAACAATAATCTTGCAAATGACCATTTTGATTGCAATATGTGCAATGAAAGAGATCCATTTGTTTTTGTGGACCATTAACTCATGCACGGGAAATATTTACAAACATGGATGGTCTTTTAAAATTATTTTGCAAATATGAAACATTAATAAACAAAGGTGGTATTTTTGGAACAAATTGCAAATTTGGAGCTTTTTGCAAATCAAAACAAAATTTAGCAAGATGTCCAAACCCACCACAAACATCACATTTAAAACATGTGGTCTACTAGAAATATTTGGCAGACTAGAATTCTTTTTCAAATCAAAGCAAAACTTTACCAAATGGCCAAAATAACCACAATAATCACATTTAAATACATGAACATGCTTATGATAAACTTTATGAGAGAGTGCATGTACATGTGTGTGTGATGAAGAAGCCTTATGAGATGCACAAGAAGCATTAGTCATAGAAGATTTGTGTGCATCATAGCAAAATTTAGCAATATGGCCTTTACGACCACAAATTGAGCATTTGTAAACTTTGCTATAGAAGTGTGTATAGTATGTAAATGATTTTGTAGCACTAGATTTAGCACACTTGTCTATAAGTTTCTTATGGTTATCAATGCATATTTTCAAAATTGAATCTCAAGATGAAATGTGTTTATTCACAAGATTGAAATCTTTATTATTAGGCACATATGCATTTTTATTAGAAATAGAACATAAATTGTCATTTATAAAAGAAGCAATATCATTTTTTACATTCTCTACTTCTAACATGGCATTATCTCTTTCATGAGTTAAGCTAGAAATGGATGAGGTTAATTTTCTATTTTCTAAATTTAATAAGTCATTTTTTTCTTTAAACAAGGTATTTTATTTTGTAATGACATCAAATTTGGAACCTAGCAACTCATGACCGGATTCTAAATTAACATGCTTTCTTTTCAAATTCATAAAATTTTTATGCAATTTGTTATAGGCATACAATAACTTTTCACTAGCAAAAGCAAGTTCATCACTAGATAAATCATTAATGGATTCGAACTCGCAAATGTCACTAGGACTACCGCCTAGTGCCTGTGTGCATGATGCTCCAGATGAACTTGAAGAAGAATCCTCCAAAGCTTGTCAGATTGCCTTCAAGTTCCCTTGATGTGTTTCAATAAATTTCCATAAAGTATAAGCACTATCAAAATAAACAAATTTGTTAGAAAAGGATGAGTTAAAAGCATTAAGCAAATATTCTAACAAAAGCTTGTTCATATTAAACATTTTTTATCATTTTTACTCCACTTGGATTTTTCCGAAGTGGGTACAATATAAGCATCTTCAATAACTTCCCATAAATCGAATTGTCTAGATCTAACAAAAATATTAAATCTAGAACACCATTGATCATAGGAGAAATTATCTATTCTAGGAGCAACATTAGGATCATAGCCTAAACAAGGTGCACAATGCATATCCAACATTATAAATATGTGCAAGCAAGATTAATGTAAGCAAAACTAGATTAGCACAAAAAAATAACTTGGATCTTTAACTCAAGGTGATTAGACCTTAAATCAAATAGCATCAAGCTCTGATACCAATTGAAAGTGCTCTGATACTAATTGAAAGTACCCTAATGGCACTAGGAAAGAACCCTAGAGGGGGTGAATAGAGTTTATGCTAATCTAATCCGATTTAAATGCCGATTAAAACTAATTAACAAATATCCTAGAAAATATAATATGCAACAAGATATGTAAAAGGATATACAAGTTAACACAAGGGTGAAACAAGATATAAATAAAAACGAGTGATAGTGAGCAAATAAACAATGCAAACACACAATATGATCACGGAGTTCGGACCTTCCATCCTACGTCTCCGCTCCTTACTCCTGGGGAGAAATCCACCATCACACCAGGTTTTCAACGATCACCCAAAAACGTTTACACCTCACACTCGGTTTTCTAGTTCACCGAAAACTTTACAATCACTCACAATGTAAACATACTAACTACAACCTCAAGTGTTGGTCTCTAGCTTGTGTCTCCCTCAAGTGTTAGGAATTACAATCTCTTTCTAGGCATTACCACCTACCCCACTCCTCTTGGGACGACCCCGTCTCTCACCACACACTCATCTTAGTGTACTAGTGTAATACAAAGTGAACTTCACAATTAGGCACTCTAATACACTTCACACCCTCTAAGTGTTGGCCTAGCCTATGTCACCTTCCTCAAATGTTCGGAATTACCACCTCTCACTAGGCTTTACTACCGATCCCACTCCTCTTGGAACCGACCCCGTCTCTCACCAACCACTTCTCTCGGTGTCCAAGTATAATACAAAGTGCAACTCACAATAATAGCTCACAACAAAAGATTTGTTCTCTAATACAATGCGAGAACTCAATTAGGCACAACTCAATGTCACAAACCCCACAACTTAAATTATACTATGATTGTAAATACAATAAGCTCAATGGTTGTGTGTGAACAAAGAGATTCAATAAAACAATTAAAGTCAATATGAAATCTAGCTTACGAAATTAAGATCAAACATATAAAATGCTAGAATTGAGTTTAAGAAAAACTTCTCTATAGATCAAGAGAGACAGAGAGGGAGAAGAGTTGGATGCTTAAACACCAATGGATGATCTTTCTCAAGCTTTTGTGAAATTATTTTCACAAAACAAGCTCTCAATTGCTTAAAAGATTTTTAAATAAACACTAAACAATACTTTAAACCCTTGTTAAACTTTCTTAAAACATTCTCTTGGTTAGTGGGAGAGGTAAATGCAATGGGGTATTTATAACAACCAAAGACATCAGCCAAAACCCCAAGGAAATGACCAAAAACCCACACAAAAACAAAATTTGGAAATAGCCGTTACTGTGCAATCACTGCTGGATTTTCATCTTTTAGCGACGGACATTTCCGTCGCTAAAAGTTAATATTCCGTCGCTAAAAGTTTTAGCGACGGAAAAAATAAAATTTCGTCGCTAAAATTTCGACGCTACATTTAGGGTCCCTAAAAAGTGTATTAGCGACGGATTTTCCGTCACTAATTATCAGTGACGGTATATTAGCGACGATCAGTTGGTCGCTATTTAAAAATTAAAAAAATAATAAAAAAACTTATTAGCGATGAAATTTCCGTCGCTAATAGTTTTTTAGCGACGGAAATTCTGTCGCTAATAATTTGTTTTTATAATGTTATTTTTTCTTCCTGTGGATGTTTTTCGTCACTAAAAAAGTTTTAGCGACGGAAATTCCGTCGCTAAATATTTATTTAGCGACGGAAGTTCTGTCACTAAAAAGTAACATTTTTTAAAAAAAATATTTTGAAAAATATTTTGAAAATTTAAAAAAACATGTATAATATCGATAATAATTTTAAAAAATCTGTTCAATCAGCAATATAATATTCAATCTCACACATATATCACACATTTATTTCAATAAAAGTAAATAAAAGTTTCTCGACAGATACATAATAAATATTGTTTATACAACACAAGAAATTATTTTCAAAGTTATATTAAGGACAATCAATCCTCCTGATCATCATCATCCTCAACACCAGCTACATTATGACTATCCCCAGCTGCACCTTGTGAAGAAGTCCTAGCCTGCAAATATAAATCAAACGTTAACTAGTGTGTAACCGTTAATAAGAGTGCAAATATAAATATAATTCCCCCAACACCACAACACAATACAACACAATACCATAACACAACAACACAACGTAATACAACACAACAACACAACACCACAACAACACAACGTAATACAACACAACACAACACAATACAACACAACAACACACAACACAACACAACACTACACTGCACAACACATCACCACACATCACACCACAACACAACACAACACAACAAAACAACAACAACAACAACAACAACAACAACACCACAAATCCCCCAACCCTACCCACCAACCAACCACACTCCCCCTCGCCCCACCCCTCCCCCTCAACCACCACCACAACAAAATCCCCACTCCCCCTCCTCAACCACGACCAAAGCCCTCACCCACCAACCAATCACACTCCACACACCCCCTCCCCCTCCATCACTACCATCACCACCATCAACACCTAATCCCCACTCGTCCCCCTCCCCCACCACGACCAAACCCCCCACAAACCAATCACATAACGACCATCACAACACAACACCACAACCAACCAACTAACCCACCAACCAATACCACCAACACTACGCATGCATACACCATCAACACCACCATCACATAAAAACATTATAAGTATATATTTTGGGCTTTTTGTTAGGGTTAGAGTTAGGGTTTGTGTGTAACAGTTTGTATCAGTGTGTATCATTGTGATGATATCATCTAATTTAAAAAAAGTAAAGTATATATATTACCTGATCTGACATAAACCGTCTCCTATATGCCTCCTGAGCCTCCTCAGGCAGAGTCGACATGAATTATGTGAACTCCAATTCTCTCTGCTCCCGACGCCTCCGTTCTTCCTCTACAACCCGCTGATATGTTGTTTGCTACGACTGCTGATCTTCAATCGCTTTTAGTCGTTGCTCCATTGAGTCTTGATATGAACTGCTTCCTGGTGTTCCTTGTGGTGCTGCAGACTCGTAGGTACTACTAGACTCGTGCGGCCTCGGCTCAGATCCTCTCCACCGGTATCTATTCTTCCTACTGGGTCCAATGACCGTCTCGATGATGGAGTCCTCCTCCTCTCTACTTTGTCGGACAGGAGTGTTAGAACAATCCTGAGACTGAGTCAATTGCTCCTGTACCTTGGCATGTAATTTCTCCTGCGATATATCAAAACAACCCGGGCAAGTCGACTTACTAATGATGCATTGATATGAAATTGAATATATAAATGAACTGCTAGTTACAGTCAGATCCTTATTCTTTGCTTTCTTCTCTTCATCGGCGTAATTCAGGCTCCAGGAAGTCAGAATACGATCTGTAAAATGTCCAAGATCTCCCCTTCCCTATTTTATTCAAATATATCATTAACCCATAACACATAAATTATACTCAACTTAAAAGCTAATATATTATATACCTCAAGCTCCAATTGATGATAATGCTGGCTGAAGGACCCGGAGCCCCCGTGATGCTCATAACTGTGAGGCGCGTTGCGATTCCTCCTTGCTATTTTAGCTTGAGCCTACAAAACAATGTCAAATCAAAACAATATAGAAATTCAAACAATAAATTAAAAATATATACTTCAATAATACCTGAATTTCAGCTGTGTCCCAGTAATCACAAAGTGCAAAAAAATCTACTCCATCCACAGGCTCGTCAAGATGCCAGAATCGCTCCCAATCTTCTGTTATTTGAAGAAAATATCTTTTCTTCACCTTAGACCACCATCTCTTGAATGATAAATTGATTTGCGTGAAGCAGTACGTCCAGGCACAAATATTATCATCAAGAAAGAAAAATCGCTTCAGCATATAAAGAAAAAATAGATACAAATCAGTGTATTAAACATAATAATAAACTAATATTGATGAAAATTAAAATAAATGACTCACACATATATATCTCCAACAAGCCACCAGCGCATCAATCCGCTGCGATTTCCACGTCAAAAAATGTTAAAGAAATCCTATCTCCTGGATAAAGCGGCGAGGAAATTGTTGAAAGCATTGGCAAAGACCCCGACAGGCACTCTGTTTTCCCATCGGATCACAGCCTTCCGATGAATATCAGGGATGAGGTTCGTTTCCTTGGTAGCATTACGGTCGTGCCTAGGAGGTCGCCCGGTACTTGCGAAACAATGAATCGGATGAAATAATGAATCAATTCATATTTGCTATTAAAATTTAAAATAATAACCGATAAAATATAAAAATCTATTCATACCTTTCTGTTCGAGGCATCTATGCTTTGCTTGTTCGTACCTATGCTGCGCGATAGGGCACAAAGCATGATAAGAATCCCAATCCCCCTTCACCTTGGCCGAACCGTGGACTCGCTGATCCGAAATAGAATCTGGCGGTAGTGCCGTGTTCGCGGGAAAAATTGTTTTCTCTGATTTCATTGTTTCCATTAGCAACAGTTTATCGGTTACAAAAGATCCGGTCTTTTTATAAGATCCGGTTATAACAAAATCAAAGAAAAGATCTAAAAAAGATTACAACTTTCTTTTCTTATGGAACAAATCGCAAGATCCTGTTTTGTGGTCTCTTGCTTGTGTGGGTTCTTCGCCTGCGCCGGGGTTAATCCGTGGACCACCGCACGATCTTGATCCGGTCGGATCTACACGGTATGACGGGTGTTATTTCACGATGGAAATAACAGTCGGGGGGATTATTTCACCAAGGAAATAATAGCCCAAGTAATCGAAATCGACCAAGCGAAATCGATACTCTTCTCGGGATCAAAAACCAAGTTTTGATCCGGAGGATGACCGTGTGGATCTCAGATCTGATCTCTCTCGAACTCCTGCCTTACTTGGTGTGGATGAATGCCAAGAACCAGATCTGAAAAGTCCAAAACTCTAAGATTCCAAAGCTTCAACCTTTTTTAGTCTTGAGCCTTTAATCCAGCAGAGTTTCGCCTCCAAAAAATCCCCCCTCTAAAACAATGAGCCTAGGGGTCTATTTATAGACTCCTCAAACCAGATCTGGGCTCAAATCAGGGCCCAGATCTGGTGGCTCGGCCACCTAGGTGGCTCGGCCACCGAGCCACCAAGTGGTGGCTCGGCCACCGAGCCACCCAGAAGCGGCTCGGTTTCGGCCGAGCCCTCCAGGGGTTTGGTGTTTTACCATTTTCCGATTTCGCGATTTATCCGAACTCTGATTTGGCATTCCGGATCTTGATTTGGCAGTTCGGATCCTGATTTGGCAGTAAACCCGCTTTGGTGTTTGAGTTTGAGTCCGGATCCGATCTTGATTTGATCTTGATTCGTTCGAGTCCGCTCCCGATCTTGATTGATGTGGTGGACTCTACGGTTGGATGATTCGTTGATTCATCGACCCGTTAGCTTGATTGGGCACGCGATTGTATGTATTCCATTGTCTGCGTGTGGTTTGTTAACCTCGTCGCCTCGTTAATCCTCTTTGTCGTGTCTCACTTGGCTTCGGTGTTGTGGTCTAACGATCATGCTTGGATATATCGCCTGATGGTTCGTTGGTTTGTCGAATCACCGTGCCGAGCTGCGTTAAGGGACCTATAAGAAGTTTTATACGCCTACAGATACCCCCTCCAAAGTATTTCAGCCTCATCCTTTTATAGAAGAGTCTGGGATACTTTGGATATGATTATCCCAACCTCTAATCGATGTAACGGGACCTTGGAATGGCTTCTATTCTTGATTCTTTCAATCCTCCAGGCCATTCGGTGCTTTGTCGAATGTCTGCAAGGGTTCCGGTGCTGCATTTATTGTCTGACCGTTGTCGGAATTTTGAACTTGAAGTCAATTCCTGATTTTCTGATCTTTAGCTCGTGTTTGCTGTTTCAACATAGAACCAACCATCGATTGTTGGCGTTGAGTCTTCATTCGCAACGCGTTATCCGGCGTTTGACATAGTTTATACTCGTATGTCTGCTGGAGTTTTGAGAAGTAGTTTATACTCTTATACTTTTCGGAGTGTTGTTGAGTTATCCTTAAGAATATTTTTAGAAAAAATACTCTCTAGAAACTTCTCAACAAAAATAGGGAATAGTTTATACTCGTATACCTTATTGGAGTACTTTTTAGGTCCGAATGAGTTGAACCGGCCTAATAATGACCCAAAAAAGGCAGTAATTAGGCTCAAAAACCCTTCCGACCCTTCCAAATATATAGGAGAGGGGTGAATAAATGAGGGACTGAACCATCGGTCGATCTGAAGTCGTTTCGATACTCGGTTCAGCTCCAATTCGGATTTTGGTTCAAATCTGGTTCAAACTGGTTCGACCTGGTTCAAGACTGGTTCAACCTGGTTCAAGACTGGTTCAGGACTGGTTCAGGACTGGTTCAACACTGGTTTAGCCTGGTTCAGACTGGTTCTGGACTGGTTCTGGACTGGTTCAACACTGGTTTAGACTGGTTTGGTCTGGTTCAGCCTCTTTTGAACTGATTTAGCCTGGTCTGGTCTGGTTTAGCTTGGTCTGGTCCGGTTCAAGGCTGCTCTAGTCCGGTTCAAGACTGGTTCACTTTATAAAAGAACCTCTTTTCTCCTTCCTAGGGCCGGCCCCCCCTTCTCCCTTTTTTTGATTTTTCTCTTCCCTCGTGCATCTTTTCTCCTTTAAACCCTAAAATTCGTCTAAGATCTACCTTTCCTTTTGATTTTAGACTGAAAAATCCTTCAAAATCTCCATATATAAAGTTTTTCTCAGGCCCCTCGAGCACGTGGTTTGAGCATCCTTCAAGATCTGATTTTTGTTGGCTCCTCTTGCTTTTCCTCAGATAAATCCTCCATAATTTTGGCATATTTCATGTTTAATTCAGTATATGAATTTGTGGGATTGTATATGAGGGTTAGGGTTGTGATTTGACGCCTCGAGCTCATATTTCAAGGGGTAGAATTTGGAGATCTGAGGGGTTTAATTGCAATAAAGAGAGGGTAAAATTTTAGGGTTAGAGTTTGTCACCCTAACTAAAAATTTTTGTATCTGATCCATTGATTTGTTTTGCAGATCATCATGTCGCATATCCCGAGAGGTCAATCCCCTACTGCGTCGGCTAATGGCGTGCTTCCCTCGTACACTGGTGAGCTCTCTTTTCGGCGTATTTCGAGATTCGTAAATTAATCCTTTATCCCTGTTTTGTTCTTCTTGGTGAGATAATTGGGAAGAGCCTTGATTCTCCTTGGTGAGGATTGACGCTTTAAAGATAGGTTTTGCTTAGTCAAAACCATATCTCAAAATAAATAAAGGGGGCGTTCTGACGCTGCATTATGCCTTATAAGGCAGAGATATACCCTATCTTATGAATGCATAATGTGGCCAAATCGTCTCACCCTTTATATGGCAGTGACTCTATCTTACCCATTCGTAAGATGAATTCAACTTCCTTTTATAACTGAGACTAACAAACGCTTAATTGCTTGTTTCCAGTGGAATATCCCCCTAGAGCGTTCTCATCTCATGCAGTGGACGGGCGTCGTGACGAGTATTATTCGACCTCCGATGATTTTTCACCTATTCCTCTTACTCCTCAGTTTGCTTCGGGCACGTTGACAGAGGTTGCCCAAGTGGTGAAGGAAGGTGGACATCGAGTTCTTCGACAGTTGATTACTGATGCGCCTTTCGTGAAGGATACCAGCTCTGTTCAGCCTCTCAAGAAGACTGACTTTTTATTCGGTGACTCTGTTGAAGACCCTGATGCAATGTTTATTGGTGCCGAGAAATGGCTTCATAAAGATGACGAGGGTTTTCTATATTTGCCTAAGATTTCTCGTCACCGCTCATTGACTGAGCTCAGACATCAGGCTGTGACACGGGAGATGTCGTGGCATTTGATGGAGGAGCATGAGAGCATTCACTGTGGCTATATTACTCATCAGGCAGCTCCTGGTTCTAGCAGGAGTCATATCATTGGATTGCGACCTGGAGTATTGGGCCTGGATACACCGCCGCGTAACGAGTTTCTTGCTTCTGCTTCTACTTTGAGGAATCGTCTCGCCAACTTAGGATGGGAGATGCCTGCGTTGCGCTACAGATTCTATGGCTGGGTCCATTCTACAGACAGGCTTTGGTAGGCTCGCATGACGACCTACGTCTTAAGCCGATGGAGCGAGGAGTTACACGCTTGTGGTCTATATGCAGCTATTCGTTCCACCATGTATGGTTTACCCGTCAGCGCTAAACATTTCTTCGCTTTGTACGAGCTCTATAACCCGGATTCGAACACTTTCCTGACTGGGCATGGAGAGTTGGGCTTGGCTCTCCATGAGATGCACAAGATTTCTGGTTTGCCTATGGGCCAGATGTTATATCAGGAGTACTTTCCCTCCAATCACGAGTTGAGTCAGCTGAAAGACTGCATGCCCAACCGCTATGAGACTTTATGGGATCTCACATGTCACTACCATATTGCTTTGGCGCAGTCTGAGCCTTTAGCGAAGAGGACTAAGACACAGGTGAGCCTGAAGCAATTCGCGTGTTACTTGTTCAGAAATCTAGAGAACAATTCTGGCGAGGCTATTTGTGAGCTGGCAACACTTACTCCTTCAGAGGTTAATGGTCTGCTGAAGAAGATTGACGCTCATTCCTATACCATTGGCAGTCCCGAGAGTGGCTTTCCTGCAGGGACCAAGTTTAATCATTCTTGTGGCATGCGACCGCATCGATTCAGCCGATGACCCTTCTTGTCGGTTACCTCGCTATCTGGTTAAAGAAATGCGTGGTCCCGTATCAGTCCAGTGACATTTTGCCATTGGAAGTGCTCTACCTAGCGGTTCAGCTTGCCTACAAAAAGGAACTTTCGCTTCTTCCGGTGATGGTAGCTAACATTCATCGAGGGCTTCGATAGATTTCTAGTGCTTTCACACAGAAAGAAGGTGTACCGTCGGCTCGGATTCCTCTTATTAAGGTGGAGCTTCCATACACTTATCTGATGGCTTGGTTCGTCCTTTATCGTTCTGATATGATGTCGGTACCTAACACCACAGATCGCTCTGTTCCCCTCCTACAGTTGTTTGAGAATGGTAAGTGGGAGGGGCGAGGATTTCTTGAAGTCAGGAAGCAGCTACAGGTCCATAAGTGTTGGGTATTTTCCACTTGCTTCCCACAGTTCTTCAGCCGATACGGCGAGTGTTTGATTGATGAGGAGAGGCCAAGGGAGTATCGAACTCATTTAGATATCGGCTGCTTTAATTGGCTAGTGAACATTAGACCGGGTTATTTGACTTTCCGGGTGAGGAATCAGTGTTTCATAGAGCCATATCTACCCTGCCGATTCGCTCGCCAGTTTGGTTATGATCAGCTTTATGTCGGGAACCCGCGTCAGCAGCTTCGGACTCATGGCGGTTTGGTGGACGGTCTTCGGGCATGGTTGTGGACCGTGACGGGCTGCACTGGTGCTAAGTTCAGTCTCCCTAGTGCTGAGCATCAGTTAAAGCTCACATTCTTGAGCTACAGGTGGTTGTTAGCAGCTAACAAACCCGTCCCCGTGAAGCCGATTGCAGAGTTAGTGGCTGAGGAGGCTTCTCAGGCTGATTCTCGTGTGATTCGAGAAGATGCTTGGTCACAGAGGACGCGGGGCAAGACTCGTCGAATCGACGAAGAAGGAAAAAAGACCTTCAATTCTGCTAAAGAGGCTTCAGGCGGAGATCCTGAAGATTACGAGGAATATTTCGAGCGAGGTTAATCACCTATCTTTTCCCTCTGTCTTCCAGAATTATTAATCTTGACAACTGTTTGATGTTTCAGGGACAGTGGCTGATGAAGAAGAAGAATTTCATCCCTTTACTCAAGCGAGACCTCCGATTGTTGTCCCAGCTGCTAGGCGGAAGAGACTAGCCCACAAGCCATGCGCAGATCCACGAGCACCTGAGATGGGTTTGGCTGGTGATGATCCCGCTAGCGACGGAGGTAACATTTACCCTATAGACCATCCTCTTGATCATTCATAACTTCGGGCTCATGCTTTTCCATTTCTAAATAGGAGAGCGTGGGGAAGGCGAGATGAGTCTTGATCCTGCTCCTCATGATTTTGCATTTTCCGGCGAGCCTGACTTACCACACCAGGTAGAAAAGCCTGCAGAAGCTGCCGACGTTAGGGAGACCATCAGTGTAGGACCCGATTCAGCGAATCCAAGTACTTCTACCATTGACAATATACCCTTTAGATGGCAAACAAAGGAGTTGAACGATTCAGAATTCATGCCTCCCTTAATTGTCTCTATGCTTCTTGCTCTTTTAGATAAATTGCAGGGGGCAAACGTGGACCTTAGGAGTAGAGAGGCTAACACATCCGTAAGAGGTAACTCATTTCCATTGGTCGTAGTCTCTTTATTCTTCTTTCGCATTTACATTTTCTTGTGTCAGATTTTTCGACTGATGATTTCGACGAGGAAGGTTTTCTTGTGGACACTCCTATGCTCCACTTCATGTATGACTCTCCTCAGATTGATGACAAAATGCCTAAAGGTATGTTTCCTGAGTCTACACTCCCCAAGAATTCCGAGGATGGTCATTTTGAAGGTACGTGCCTCTTCCCAGGTTAATTATAGGACTAGCCATTTTTTGACTAATGCAGCTATAATGTGATGAATCTGAAAATTCCATTTTGTGTCTGACAGAAGCTTTTGTCGAGACTGATCCTGTTGAGCCGGCTGTGAGACCAACTACACCAGTTGATACATCAACAGCGGTTACACCTCCACTACCCCCAGTGACTCAAGGGGATGGAGGTATAAATTAAGCAACTGAGAAATGTCATTTATTTCCACATCAAGGCTTTTGACGGATTTCCTCCTTTTTGTGTAGGGCTTTCTTCTCGGCTTCATGTCCTCGTGAAGGAGTTGTTATCAGACAACGATCCTGAGAAGATCGTCATCTGCATAGAAGTTCGCTCCTTCTTCTCCTTCGTGAATACTATGATTGGCAAACTCTTCCACGGCGGACTTTTCCTTCACCAATTCAAGCCTTTCCTTGATTCCAGAATAAATTCAATAAGGGATGCAGGATATCCGGATTTGGCGAAGGCTATAATTGATGACCTTGATTGCCTAGAGCACGAGCTTCAGATGTTACGTGAGCTCCGTGATGCAGGTGGCTCTTCATTCATTGCTGTCAATTTGGATGCTCTCTTACAGACATGGCGCGATACTCGAGCTTTTGCTGAGTTCGAGATTCAGGTGCAGCGGGATCGGGTAGATCGAGTTGAGGCCAACCTTGCTGTTAGATCATCTTCCCTTGACGATCTTGACCTTTCTATTGCCTCTTGCGAGACCAAGATAGAACAGCTTAGAAGAGGACTTCGTGAAGAAGAGGAGACTTTGAGTATCCTTCAAATGACGAAGGTACAGGATCAGCAAGCCCATATTGCCTTATCTGAGGAGTTGAAATCCTTGAAGCAGAAACTGGTCGAGACAGAGGAGGTTGCTGTGAAGACTTCAGCCACCACTGAAGAGTCCATCAGAGCTGAATTGTAGGATGAGCTTAGGCAAGCTTATGATGAGAAGCTGTCTAAGTTTAGTCAGCAGATTTTTAGCCATGGTCTTGATGTATGATTTCGTTTGCTGAACATTTTTACTTTTGATCCTCTTAGTGGAAATGGTTTTATCTTTATCTTTATTATGATTTCTCACTCTGTTTGGAATGATTGACCATAATACTCATAGGATTTTTGGCAAACCCTCAGCCCTCAACGGGTTTGATAAGCCTTTACCGACTACCGTTTGAGTCGGGCTAGCATGCGGATTGTCTAAATCCGTTCCGCATGTAACGTTGTGCTAAGAGAGTGAATTCTCTGAGACTCGTCGCTACGACTTCGAATACGTAGACTTCGCCATTGTTACGGGAATAGGCTACCTGGCAACGTGTATTAGACGCTAACTTTAGGATTTTTGGCTAACCCCTAGCCTTCAACGGATTTGCTTAGCCTTTACCGACTACCGTTTGCGTCGGGCTAGCATGCGGATTGTCTAAATCCGTTCCGCATGTAACGTTGTGCTAAGAGAGTGAATTCTCTGAGACTCGTCGCTACAACTTCGAATACGTAGACTTCGCCATTGTTACGGGAATAGGCTACGCGACAACGTGTATTAGACGCTGACTTATCCCTACTTAGGCTTCGGGATAGGATACCCCAGAATCGAACTCTGGTGTCTTTTTCTACGGAGAAAGACTAAACCGGCGACGCGTGTTAGGCGTCGACATATCCTTTCTTAGGATTCAGGATGAAATTCCCCATGCGTGTAAGGCATGGATTTTGGTGTTATTAATAACAACCTGTCACAATGTTGAATATGTGGGCGGGTGTTCTTTTTAACAGTTAAGAACTAACCGGCAGCGCGGGTTAAGCACAGACTTATCCCTGCTTAGGTTTCAGGATAGGATACCCCAGAATTGAACTCTGGTGTCTTTTTCTACGGAGAAAGACTAAACCGGCAGCGCGTGTTGGGCGCAGACTTATCCCTGCTTAGGATTCGGGATAAACTTCCTAGGATGAATCCTAGATTGATGAATTCTTGAAAAAGGTTGGTGTGGGAAAGGAAGAATTTTATATTCTATTTCCCGGTCTTCTTTTAGGGTGAAGGCGAACCCGAATGCAAGGAAGGAAGAATTTTATATTCTATTCCTTGATTCTGGAAAGGGAGAATTTTATATTCTATTTCCAGCGCAAAAGAAACTAGAAGTGGGATCTCCACTCCGAGAATCTGGAAGATCTAGATAAACTTACCTTTTATAGGATTGGTTATCTAGTCTGAAGATGAGTTTTTTGTTTATCGAATTGAAATTTCAACTCCGGTTATAACCATGAGAAGGCTTAACCAAAGAGAAAAAGAAGGAAGTTCTTTCGTTTATCAAAAGGGGACTCTGAACTGAAAGCGGACCTCTTGTTCGTGGAAAGAATCAAGAGGGGAGTTTGCTGGTGGTTTGGGCTAGAAAGTCACTTTTGGTGGACTCACTGTCAATTGAAATTGATCAGTGAGGGATTTTGGTGGTGAAAATAATTTTGGGTTATCCTCTAGAATATTATGTGTAATATTCTTCAAGGAACTTCCTGGTAAATGGGTTATCCTGAATGTACTAGGGATAGTACTTTTTCAGGAACTTCCCATTTATTAGCATTAATTGCCTGGCGCCCTCTTGAGTAATCAGGCGATACGCGCCGTTTGAGTAGACTGTGTCTATCACAAACGGTCCTTCCCATTTGGGTTCGAATTTACCTTTCTTCTTGGAGTTGAGGATTATCGGTCGGCGAGCAGCGAGGACCAGATCTCCTTCCTTGAAGCTTCTCTGTCGGACTCTTTTGTTAAAAGCCTTAGATATTCTGGCTTGATAAAACTCAATGTGTTGTTGAGCTTCCAAGCGCTTTTCATCCAATATTTCGAGTTCTTCGAGACGTTTCTAATGTTGTTCTTCTGTCGTCATCTCAGTTGCGAGAGTGATCCGAAGAGATGAGATTTGGATTTCCAATGGTAGCACAGCTTCACATCCGTATACCAACGAATATGAGGTAGCTCCTATAGGTGTGCGTATGGTGGTACGATAAGCCCAGAGTGCTTCACCGAGTTTATCATCCCAGTCTCATTTATTGGTTTTCACGAGCTTTGACAGGATTTTAATAATCGTCTTGTTAAAAGCCTCAGCTAATCCATTCGAGGCGGGATAATAAGCTGTTGACGAAAGATCTTGAATTTTAAACTTGTCACAAAACCTGACGAAAGCGTTACTTATGAACTGTGGACCGTTGTCATGAATGATCCGTCTTGGCACGCCGTGTCGGTATATGACATGATGTTTGATGAAATTGATGACGTTGTTCGTCTTCACTTCTCTAAGCGGAATCGCTTCAGCCCACTTTGAAAAGTAATCCGTGATTGCGAGAATGAATCGATCACCTTTGACTGAAGGGGGAAAAATAGGACCGACAATGTCCATACCCCATGTCTCGAACGGCCAAGATGTGGTTGACGTGTGTAAACGCTCCGGTGGTTGGTGCATATAATTGTATGTACTTGACAGGCATGACATTCTCGGGCGTATTTGATTGCATCATGGACCATTGTTGGCCAAAAATATCCCATTCTCCTGATGCGATCATACAGTTTGGGACCGGACTGATGTGCACCACATTCTCCTTCGTGTGCTTCCTTAAGAACTTCTTCTGCTTCTTTGCTCGAAAGGCATCGGAGTAACAGACCATCGTACCCTCGACGGTATAATGTATGGGTCTCGGTATTATAGAAGAATCTTGGTGCTCTTCGGCGGATTGATTCCCTTTCTTTTACATCCTCTGGCAAAATATCATATTGGACGTAGTCAATGATAGGAAAACACCAATCTCGGGACTCAGACCCAATTTGAGTTGAGTTCACCTCCTTGGCGCTTATGTTTCTATCATCTTCCTCTTCGATATCCATATTGTATATGGGTATGCAGAGTTGATGCGTTCTTACTGTGACTAGCAGTTCAGTTTCGGGAGGCTACGCAAGTGATACTGCTAGTGCTGCCAGTGCATCCGCATAAGCGTTCTGAAGACGAGGGATGTATTCAATAAAGAATTCTTCAAAAGAATCTACCATTTTGATGGCCTCCTGGTGGTACGGGATCAGGTCTTGGTTCCTGACTTCATACTCTCCACGGACTTGATTGACTATCAATTGAGAATCCCCAAAGGCTTCGAGATATTCGACCCCCAGCTCCTTGGCGAAACTGAGTCCAATGAGAAGCGCGTTGTACTCGGCTACGTTATTGGAACATGGATGGGTCAATGAATAAGCCCGAGGCATCACATGCTTCCCCGGGGAAACTAATACAACTCCAACTCTGGAGGAGACTTTAGAACATCCGGGGGTTATTGCCACATTAACTGCTCTTGAAGCACCATCGAAATATAATTGCCATACTTGTTGATGCGATGTAGTGTTAACCTCGTGGGTTTCATCCGGCAAGTCATCATATACTTCTGCCGTATCCGTTGTCGGGTTTGCCGCCAAAAGATCACAAATTGCTTGTCCTTTGATCGACTTCTGCTGTTTGAAGTGAAAATCATATTGGGACAAGAGAAGGGCCCACTTCGCTAACCGCCAATTCATAAAGGCCGGTTGCGTCATAAATACCCATACTGGATTAACGTTAGAAATGACGTAAATCGTCTGTCCAACCAAGTAATGCCGCATCTTTTGTACTACAAATACCAATGCGAGGCATTCTTTCTCAATCATCGGATATCGAGACTCGGCGCCTACTAAAGTCCGACTTAGGTAATAGACTGCCTGTTCGTGACCATTATCACCGTCTTGTGCTAGTAAAACACTTATCGAGTGGTTCATCGCCTTGAGGTAAATCAAGAACGGTTTACCTGATTTTGGTGCAACGAGAACAGGAGGATTCGTCAGATATGTTTTGATATCTTTGAGTGCTTTTTGGCAGGCGTCATCCCAAATAAATGATACACCTTTCTTGTTTAGCTTAGAGAATGGCTGACACTTCCCAGAAAGATTTGAGATGAACCGCCGGATGTAAGCTAAACGCCCTTGCAATCCCCTGAGTTCTCTTAGATTTCTAGGGGGTTGCAGTTCATGTATCGCCTTCACCTTATCAGGGTCGATATGTATACCTTTAGTGGTGACAACGAATCCAAGGAATTTTCCGCTGGACATTCCAAGGAAGGATTTAGTGGGGTTCATCTTCAATTGATGACTCCGCATGAGATCGAACATCGTCTTCAAGTCCTTGATGTGATCTTCTTTGTTGCGGCTTTTTACAACCAAATCATCAACGTAGCATTCGACTGTTTTCCTGAGGTGTTCTTGAAAAATCTTAGTCATTGCTCGCTGGTACGTGGCGCCTGCATTCTTTAGACCGAAAGGCATCACCGTGTAGCAGAAGACACCGAGGGGCGTTCTGAACGCTGTATGCTTCTCGTCATCTGAGTGCATCTTGATTTGGTTATATCCTGAAAAGCCATTCATAAAAGACATTCTCTCAAATCCGCATGTATTATCGATAATGACATCCGTGATTGGGAGAGGAAAATCGTCTTTTGGACATGCCGTATTCAGGTCCCTGAAGTCGATGCAAATCCTGATTTTACCGTTCTTCTTCATGACTGGAACAATATTGGCTAGCCAGTCTGGATGTTGCTCCTCTCGGATAAATCCTGATTTGATCAATTTCTTAACCTCTGCCTCAATGGCTTCTATAATCTGCGGACGAAACCGTCTCTGCTGTTGTTTGACAGGTTTAGCATCCGACTTGATATCGAGGCGGTGCATTACCACATTGGGATCGAGCCCTGGCATGTCTTCATAGTTCCAAGCGAAGACGTCAATATATTCCCTGATGAGAGCAATTAATTCCTCCTTCTCATTTGGGGGAAGACTATCGCTGATGAATATAGGCTTTGGGTTGGCCTCGTCGCCCATGTTAATTTGGACTATTTTATCTTCAGTGGGGGGTTCCCTCTGTTCAAACCTATCACCATACTGCATGTTCAGGTGATGAACCCATGGGTCTTCCCATGTTGGCATTTGATCGTCGTCCTCCCTTGTGGATGGGTTAGCTGTAGCCATGTTCGTCATTAGAGCTTTGAACACTTCCCCCAGACTTGTATCGGAATCCCATTCCGAGGAATTTGACGAGTACCCATCAGATGATTGGTTATTGATTAACTAGCAACATTCGTCTTCTGAAGAAGAGACATACCCTAATCCTCGTCTGAATTTATAATAACCATCCGGTTTCCCTTTTCGTACATATGCCGCTTTGGCTGGAATACGGGAACCTCGATCAAAGTATAAACCTTCTCCGAGTGTGAAATCATATCCCTATTTTTCCATGAGCTTGCGTGCTTCCGGACTATACTTAGATAAATGTCGACCAGGTTTGTCATCATTCTCATCTTCTCTTAAGAAATGATCTGGTAATGGAAAACTCTCTCCTTTACCGTAAATCACTTCTTTTTCGCCTCCTATTTTGGTAGGGATGACCAGGGTTGTTCCGAAAGAATGCTGGAGGCGTTTCTTTGCTATATAGGAGATCTTGTTTTGCGGTCTCTTGCTTGTGTGGGTTTTTCGCCTGTGTCGGGGTTAATCCGTGGACCACCGTGTGATCTTGATCCGATCGGATCTACACGGTATGACGGGTGTTATTTCACGAAGGAAATAACAGCCGGTGGGATTATTTCACCAAGGAAATAATAGCCCAAGTAATCGAAATCGACCAAGCGAAATCGATACTCTTCTCGGGATCAAAAACCAAGTTTTGATCCGGAGAATGACCGTGTGGATCTCAGATCTGATCTCTCTCGAACTCCTACCTTACTTGGTGTGGATGAACGCCAAGAACCAGATCTGAAAAGTCCAAAACTCCAAGATTCCAAAGCTTCAACCTTTTTTTAGTCTTGATCCTTTAATCCAGCAGAGTTTTGCCTCCAAAAAACCCCCCCTCTAAAACAATGAGCCTAGGGGTCTATTTATAGACTCCTCAAACTAGATCTGGGCTCAGATTTGGGCCCAGATCTGGTGGCTCGGCCAGGTGGCCGGCCACCATGGTGGCTCGGTTTGGCCGAGCCACCCAGAAGCGGCTCGGTTTCGGCCGAGCCCTCCAGGGGTTTGGTGTTTTGCCATTTTCCGGTTTCGCGGTTTATCCGAACTCTGATTTGGCATTCCGGATCTTGATTTGGTAGTCCGGATCCTGATTTGGCAGTAAATCCGCTTTGGTGTTTGAGTTTGAGTCCGGATCCGATCTTGATTTGATCTTGATTCGTTCGAGTCCGCTCTCGATCTTGATTGATGTGGTGGACTCTACGGTTGGATGATTCGTTGATTCATCGACCCGTTAGCTTGATTGGGCACGTGATTGGATGTATTCTGTTGTCTGTGTGTGGTTCGTTAACCTCGTCGCCTCGTTAATCCGCTTTGTCGCGTCTCACTTGGCTTCGGTGTTGTGGTCTAACGATCATGCTTGGATATATCGCCCGATGGTTCGTTGGTTTGTCGAATCACCGTGCCGAGCTGCGTTAAGGGACCTATAAGCAATTTTATACGCCTACATGCTGCAGCTTCTAGAGCTACGCTATACAGCTCAAATCTCCTCTCCTCCAATACATCTGCATGCGGTGGCGGTGGTATCTCCGCATGCTGTGTAGGATCAGCCTGTGTCTCCACGTCATGTGGAGCATCTCCGCATGATGTGTCCTATGGCTGCGAGTAATGTGTAGCATCTCCTCCTCCTGTGTAGTAAATGTTAAAAAAATATTAGGCTCATGTTAATAGTTTATAGAAATGTATAGATATAACAAATAAATAAAAATACCTGACGTAGAGGCATGTGCGTCGCCTCCAGAATGTCTACCAAATAGTCTCTCAAGCGCTTTTTTACGTAATCCTTTTGTCATCTATACTTTGAAAACATAATGAATATCCAACAAAAGTATATAATGCAAATAATTAACAAAATAGCACATGACAACAGAATCGCATGTACATGATGTCCAGTCAAACAGATAATATAAAGGCAATAATATAATACATGACACACCGTGATATATGATAACCAGTCAAATAAATAATATAAAGGTAATAATATTATACATGACACATCGTGATACATGATAACCAGTCAAACAGATGATGTTGAGGCTCTACTCTGCGATCGTGTGCTGATAGCCTACGACCATGTACGTGCCAACGAAAGGACTGTTCTTATAGTTTTATCAACTCCGCTGCGGACAGGTTTTTTACCTTTACGCCTTGGCTCACATATAATCGCAGGTACATGAGGGCGCGCTAGTGCAATTTCATCGTCCAGATTATTATTTTGTGTCAATGAAAACTCCTCGGCTATTTCGTCGGCCAAGATAATCTCCTCATCGTGATCTTCGTCAGACACGACTTCATGAATGTAGGCTCTAGGCGGATTCTTAAGGATAACTCATTCGTCATTTTTCATTATATCTTTGACATAAAAGCACTGTTTGGCATGAGTAGCTAACATGTATTATTCAGACTGATATATTTCCTTGTTAAGATTAACGATTGTGTAACCTTAGTCATCCTTCGTCTTTTTCTGTTCACACCAATGAACCTTAAACATCACATGACTGACTTCCTTATTAATCCTATAGAAAATCTCCACGATGTCTTCTACTTGACCGTAGCAATAGATTTCCCCTTGTATCGGATTTAGATCTTTTGAACTAGTGTATGACAGTTGCGAGAAGGAGCAGAACACACCGCACTGTTTTGCGTTTGTCGTCTCTCTTTTAGACCGACGATGTTAAACCTAAAGCCGTTGACACAATAGCCTCCATAATGCTTAACCACATTAGAAGGACCTCTGGCATATAAACAAACTTTCTCAGACAGGTTAACCTCATTCGTAATCCGTTTGTCAACCTTTAAGAAAATAAGCAAATAGTTTACATATCTGGTGGCAGGCACATATATTTGATATACGAATCAGAAATATAAAAAGATCTTACTTCAGCCATGCAGGGAATTGTCTAGAGTGTGTGTCCATAACTCTCTTATTTTTTTATTCTGCATTTAAGAGTAGTCTGGACATATCGGATGTGAAGCCTAGACAAGAAGCATTTATAACGATTAAATAGAGATAATTATTATGAGGTGATATAATCTGATTCAAACAGTTAAATACTTACACAGCGTATATGTTAAATGTAGTATCATTGCTCAGGATATATATGTGGGCTTGATCTAGCTCCATTCTGGGGAGTCTAGTGTCCTCCTCACTATTATTGTAGAATGTACCATCAATTATTCGTTGGGGACGGTTTAGCCTTGTCTCCACGCCCCGCAAGTAACGAGAGATAAAATTCAAACTCTCGTTACTTATGTAGTTCTCTGCGATCGACCCTTCAGGACGTGCACGATTATGCATCAGTTGTTTCATGAAACCCAAATACCTATAAGCATATAGTTTCATGATTTGTGACAAAATGGAACTGAGAAACATAATTTGACAAATATTAAATGAATATTATAATAATAAATACCTCTCCACGGGGTACATCCAGCGATATTGAACTGGTCCTGCGATGCGGGCTTCGTATGCTAAATGTATTGTGAGATGCACCATGACCGTAAAGAATGAGCGTGGAAATAGTATTTCCATTTTACACAGTGTATTGGCAACACGTCCCTCTAATTCTTCAAACTCCCTGACATCAATCACCTTAGATCGCAGTTTCTTGAAGAAACCGCAGAATTCTATTACCACCATCGCGAGTTCCTTGTCAGCATGTCGCAACGCAACCAGGAGAAGTTGATGTAATAGAATATGATGGTCATGTATCTTGAGTCCCAAAATCTTTCTGTCCTCAATATGCACATTTGCTGAAATGTTTGAAGCATAACCATCCGGTGTCTTCACGGACTTTAGAAATAAACACATATTGTGGATCTCATCCTTCGACAGTGTGACATGGGAGGCTGGGAGTTCAAACTTTCCATCGCCCTTATCTATAGCTTGCAGTTCCGGACGAATGTTCAATTCTGCTAGGTCTCGACGTGCCCTTAAGTCATCTTTTAATTTTTTCCCGTCCTGCAACAAAGTGTTCAAGAGATTCTCGCATATGTTCTTCTAGATGTGCATGACATCTAAGTTGTGACGTATTTTTAAACTTCTCCAATATGGCAGCTGATAAATATGCTGAATTTTGACCATCCATGCGGAAGTTCGGTGCCCTTTGAGACACGCCCATGCGACTGGACATTGCGAGGCTTATTTCCTTTCGATTTTCCCTTGAGAAATAGCTTACGCTTTCCCTTTCCCTTCCATTTTTGCTTCAATATTTTTCTCCTAACCCCAAATGGATTTTCTTTGTTGAATCTTTTTTTCTAAATATTTTTCTAAGTAAAGGATGTAGAAGCTCAATATTTCTTCTCCGGTCAGCCTTGGTGGTGCCGGTCTACTTTCTGGATTGCCGTCGAACTTTCCTACTAACTTTCTGAACTTGTGCCTTGTAGGCAACCATCTTCTGTGTTGCAAATAACAAAACTTACGGCTGTACTTCAGGAACTTTCCCTTATAGTCTGACATGCAAACCGGACAAGCAATCTGACCCTTCGTCGACCATCCAGACAGGTTAGCGTATGCTAGGAATTCATTAATTGTCCACATGACCATTGCCCGCATACAGAAAGACTCCTTACCATAAGCATCATAAGTGCTGACACATTTTTCCCAGAGAAGTTTCAGGTCGTCAATTAATGTTTGGAGGAAAACATCGATGTCATTTCCAGGAGAATATCTTCTAGGGATCAAAAGTGACAATATTATGTATGGTTGCTTCATGCACATCGACGGCGGCATGTTGTACGGTGTCAGCAACACTGGCTAGGTAGACAAGCAGAGCTCATTAATCCAAACGGATTAAATCCGTCGCTAGCAAGCCCCAGCCTAATATTCCGAGACTCTTTACCAAAGTCGGGGTATATAAGGTCGATGTGCTTCCATGCCTCACCGTCCGTAGGATGTCTCAGTTTCCCGTCCTCTTTGCAATCGGTCGAGTGCCATCACATATTCTCAGCCAGCTCGGCAGACATATAAAACCGCTGCAGCCTAGGAACAATTGGAAAATATCGGAGAACCTTCGTAGGGATTCTGCTCTGCTTATTGGATGCACCACCTTCGGATGTGCTTGTAGCTTCTCCTTTCCAATGTGATACATGACACTTCGGACATTCCTCCTGTAGGCGTATAAAATTGCCTATAGGTCCCTTAGCACAGCTCGACACGGTGATTCGACAAATCAACGAACCGTCGAGTGACGAGGCGACGAGGTCAACAAATTGCACGCGATCAACCGAATGCATTCGCATGCGGAATCAATCCAACGGTTCGGGGAGTCAATGAGTCGTCCAACCAAGAACGAACTCGGATGAACCACGATCGAATCAAGATCGGTTTCAGACTCGAACTCAGAAGCGGGTTTACTGCCAAATCGGGAATCAATTCAACAAATCGATTCCGGACCAAGTCAACCACACAACCGAATCAAAGTCCAGATCAACAACGAAACGAATCACGGACATAACCAGAACCGGAAACAGTGGAAAAGACCGAAATGAACAACACCTGAGGGGACTCGGCCGAAACCGAGCCACCCCAGGGTGGCTCGGCCCAAGCCGAGCCACCCTGAGGTGGCTCGGTGGCCGAGCCACCCTAGGGTGGCTAGGCCCAGTTCCGTGCCCAAGGCACAGTTTCGAGTGCCTATAAATAGGCCTTCAGGTTCATTTGTTCAGGGGTTGGAAAAAGAGGAGTCGAAGCTCTGCCGGATTCAGATCTAAGAACTTAGAAAAGATTGGAGCTTTGGAACTTCAAGGGCTTGTCCATCCAGATCCGGTGCTCGGCGATCGTCAACGCCAAATAAGGCAAGAGTTCGAGAGGAATCGGATCCCGGATCTACGTAGGTACACTCCGGATCTAAGCTTGGTTCTTAGATCCCGAGATTCGAGCGGTCATTTCCTTGGTGAAACGATCCCTCCCGGCTATTATCTCCTTGGTGGGATAATACCCGTAATACTGCGTAGATCCGACCGGATCTAGATCTCGCGGTGGTCCACGGCAAACAACCCCGGCGCAGGCAAACAACCCACGCAAACGAGTGACCGCAAAACAGGAGCTCGTGATTTGTTCGACAAACAAGGAGAAAGTTGTAATCTTTTTTCATTTTTGTTTGATTTTCATTGTAACCGGATCTTATAAAAAGACCGGATCTTTGTAACTCAAAAAGTTGTTAACTAAGATAGCAATAATGTCAATGAAAGAAGCAACGAATTTTCCCGCGAACAATCTGGCGACCACAGTGGGAGCCACCGATCTCGCTGCCGAGATCGGAGCGTCGCAGCCGCGGATCTTGATCCCGGTCGTGGAGGAGTTCGAGTACGAGTTCGACCAACAGAAGTTTGAGGAGTACGTGTCCTCGTCCGGATCAACCTCCCCCCGCAAGTCCAAGAAGTTCTCCTCCAGGAGAAAAATTCGTTGGTATGAAGATGTCGAAAATACCAACGAAGTTCTCGCCCCATTTGATGCCGAAGCCGCATTGGGTGAGATCTCTCCAACTTCCAACCAGGTCGGATTTGCTCTGGCCAAATCTTCCGTTGCTGAGGGCGTAGTGACTCTCTCGAAGAGAGCCCGCCAAAGGCAACGTTAACGCCTCGCGAAACAATTCGCAAAGGCAATGGAGTCTGTTGACGGAGTCCGCTACAAGGCGGAGCTGAAAAATAGAAGAGGCAAACAGCCTCAACAACAGATGAACGGCGGCTCTTCCAAGCAACTAACAACGGAATGGGTCCGTGTCAAACGGAACCGTTCAACGCTGGAGGAGCGCATTCGCAAGCGTCGCGCACTATCAGCGCAGGCACGGGCTCAAGCTAAAGAAGCCCGTAGAAAGCTGCAGCAGGAAGTGGCCAAGAAACCGCCACCAACTCGTAAAATTTGGAGACCGAAGTCTGAAGCGGCGATTCAGACTAAGGAACAACAACTGCGGCCTGCGAAAGTTCAACCTCCGGCGATTCAATCCAAACCGCCAATGATTTCCACAACTTCTCTGGGAGATCTCGTAGTGCCATCCCAGAAAAGGAAGTCAGTTTTGGAACGCCTCGGTCCAATTCCCGATGAAAGAGGCAAGGCTCCAGTTCAAGAACGTTTGGGCCCAATGAAGAAGCCCCGAACGACTCAACTTGCTCAGCATGACAAGAAGTTCGTGGCACCCAAGCGCACAACTTTGCGCATAGAGGTGCAGGAGCCCGCTGAAGATTCACGCCCACAAAGGCGCGTTTCGAGGCGTGTGACTCTGGAAGGCCCAAAGAAGGCGATTCGCCCACAGAAGGAAACATTGTCGTCCGATGACGATGACGTTATACCTGGAAAATCGTGCAAACACGCAATAGGTTGCTCCGACTTTCAAACGGACGAGCTGTACTATCGTGCTGGGGTACGAATAAAACCAGAAAAAGGAGTCCTCAAAGGCTAGAGACTCAATGCCCCTGTGCCAAGCTCATTCGGGCGGTACTGTCTGAATGCAACTGCATCAAACCATTCCCCGAGAGAGTCTCGGTGTTCGAAAGACTCAGTACTGGAATGCCAAAGCCAAGGCCTAGGCGTTTCCAACGAAGGAGAGCGGAGGTTGAAGATGGAGAATTTTCAAGAGTCACCGCTAACATGACCAACAAGGGGACATTGGCACGGGATGATTTCGAGTCAATTCTGGAAGCATCTCGGCGTCTAACCCGTTTGCAGTCTGGAGCCATCTCACGAAGAACGTATGGGAGGGTTCGGATAAGACCACCTTCAGAAGATGAGGAATCGGATGCTTGCTCTGCGGTTGCATCTGACAACACTGTATCCAGTGAAGGGGAACCCCGCGAGTCGCTAATGATAAGCACGGAACAAGTGGCCAAGATGCTCGAAGAGGCTATAGCTAAACAGCAAGAGACCTTCAGGCTCGAGATGCAGATGGCCATGCAGACTATGAGAGAGATGCATGACCAACAAATCCAGGCATTGAGGAACCAACAAGGTGAACCAAGTCGTCATAACCAGAACAATCTGGAAGATGAGGACATAGGTGCAAATGATGCCAATAACCCTCTCGTTAATGCAGGGGGTGGTAATGAGGATGCCAACGAAGATACAAGTGAAAACTTGAAGATCAAAAGCCTCGAGAGCAAAATCAATACGTTGATGTCCGCTCAAGAGGTGAAGAAAACGGGCATTCCTTGTCCATACCCAAGAGAGTGGGAATCAATCCCCTATCCGGCGAAGTTTAGTCTAATCAACTTCACGCCGTTCGATGGGAAGGGTTCCCCCACCCAGCATTTGATTTATTTCAAATCGCACCTGGGTGTTATCTCCGGCAATGAGCCTCTGATGGTGCGGTCATTCGTTGGCACTCTTCGCGGAGCCGCCTTCGATTGGTACCGCCGCCTCAAGCCAGGTAGCGTGAGCAGCTGGGACGATATGGAGACTATGTTCCTCACCAATTTCTTTGACGACGACACCGAGATATCCATCGGGTCATTGCTCGATGAGAAACAGAAAGACGGGGAATTAGTGGACACCTTCGTCAAGAGGTTTCAGAACAAAGCAATAAACTGTCGGGACCCGATCACTGAGGAGTTCATTCTCCAGACTTGCCACAACAACCTCGCATTGGACGTTTTGGAAGCAATGGGGACACCACCGTCCAATACTTGGAAAGACTTGAAGGTGCGTGGTGAACAAGCCGAACGCTTCCTCCGAAGGAAGAAGGCCGAGAGGAGTCAATCGACGACGAATCCTCCGAACTCGAACTTTGCCCCCCGTGGTAAGGGCAAGACACCTGCAGCCGCTGTTAATACTAATCAAATGTCGCAACAGCAGCCCCGGAGACAGCAAAAGACTTCGGATCAGAGGCCTCAAAAAGAGTACTCCTTCAAGGACGAAGATGTTCCAGCCATCTTCAAATCTCTCCTTGACAATAACAAGATCAAGCTCCCACCGATCACGGATCAGGAGGAAGCTGACGATGTTGCGGATCCGAAGTACTGCGTATACCACAGGAGGATCCTTCACCCAACCAAGGCGTGCTTTACACTCAAGAATAGCATCCAAACCTTGGTTGAAGCCGGTGTCATAACGCTAGAGTGAGCTAGTTAAAAAACGGCAAAACTCCGATCGGTATAAGAGTATAAACTGCTTCCTGAAACTCCGACTGGTATAAGAGTATAAACTGCTTCCTAAAACTCCGATCGGTATAAGAGTATAAACTGCTCCCAAAAACTCCAACCGGTATAAGAGTATAAACTGTTTCCTGAGACTCCGAAGAGTATATGAGTATAAACTGCTTCTCAATCCTCCGACTGGTATAAGAGGTTAAACTGCTCCCTGATACTCCAATAGGTATATGAGTCTAAACTATTTCCTTTCTTCCACGGGAAGTTCCTGGAGAGTGCCATGCGTGGTATTCTTAAGGATAACCCGATTGTACAGCTGATGCAATGATACACCCAGTTTTGCAAAGAAAGCTGGGGGTGGATAATTCATGTAACGGGAAGTTCCCGGAAGAATGTTAAATATAATATTCTTAGGGATAACCCGGTCATGATGAATAAAGTGATAAACACTAAAACTCCTAATTTCCGAACACTTGATTAAACAGGAAAGAATTTTGGTCTATCAATCATTGACCAATTATCAAAACCCTTTGTGTTAAGTCCTTATCACTTAACATCAGAGACCCCCTTTTGAGTGATTTGTACGAGATGCAGTCGTTAACACAGCTCCTTCAAGGAATCGATTACCCTTATTGTACAAGATGCAGTCGTTAGGACAGGCGTCTATCTTCTTGTAATCAAGCCCCAGCGTAACAACAATCTTGTGAGCTTCGTAATAGGTCGTGGGGATGCTTTTCTTGCCGCCTGGAATGACTTTCCTCAACAAATCTAATAACATCTCAAATTGTGTAACAGCTATCCCACTGAGTGTTTGGATATGAATAAGCCTCAGCATAAAAGAAAGCCTTGTGAACTCCTTACACCCCTCGTATAACGGTGACTCATTTTCTTCAACAAGTCTCATCAATCGATCTACATCTTGAAACATATCATTAGTGTTGACATCACTCACCGACGGTGTTGCAAGAATATCTTCTAACATATCATTCGTGTCAACTGTCGGATTGCTGACTTCAGTGAATTCTTCCTCTGATTGTATCACATGGATGCCTTCACCGTGCTGACTCCAAAATACATAAGAGCTATCAAATCCATTGATTGACAGATGAAAACTTACGTCTTTCCTAGCGAGCATTTTACCGTTCCTGCAATTCTTACAAGGACAGAAAATCGAACCGCTTAGCGACCGTAGAGGGTTTGTGTTAGAGTAGGCTAAGAAAGCTTCTATCCCATCCTTGTACCGGGTGTCTAGATGTCTTCGATAACGTGGTATGCTCATAAACGATTTGTCAGGAACTGTCCGCATCTAGAATTTAAAAATTAATGGAAGTGAGCATAGCCCTACATATATCATTTTAATTTAGGGATGTAAACGTGTGTTCAGAGGACCGCATGTGTGATCGGCTGTCAGAGGAAGGCTTCTATCCCATTAGGTATGTAAACGTGACGTGTATATGTATTTACGTGTGTTCAAGTGTACTTTCAATTCGTCAAAATTTCGGCAGCACCTACCCGCTGTTCTCCGAGTACACTATAGTGGGAAGGATATACTCATGCATATCCCTCCGCAATTTGTACACGAAGAACACGAGTAAGCGCCGTCGAAACTCTGACGAAAAGAAAGTATACAAGAACACAAGTAAATACATATACACGCCATGTTTACATACCTAACCCGTCCACATTGGATAGATCCAATAAATATTTATATATAAGCCCCCTCTCACATACGCGTACAAAAAAGTTGTTGGACCTAACAAGATGGTCTCGTATCCGCCAACGATCCTGTACGCGTATGTGACAAGTAAATAAAGAGATTATATGTAGTATTTATTGGATGAGGAATTCTACGGCTCGAAAATATGAGTGTCAGTGTGTGTAGTTTCAATGTAATTAGCGATATAATAGTTACGCTAACCCCTTATCCTCCTCACCCTCACCCCCACCCTCACCCTCACTTAACCCTAACCCTAACACTCAACCTCAACCTCACCATCACCCCCACCCTCACTGATACGGCATAAACATATACCAAAAAGTTGCAAGTGCACAACTAATCAAGTTATAGTATAAAGAGTTATCGATCCTACGAGGAAGGTGTTTTGTAGGAGAAAAAATAAAATCGGTTCTTATGTTGTGTGCGTGACAAAAAGGAGTGATGAGTGAATGTGATTGTGAAGCGATTGAGAGAGTGAAAATGGTGCGTAAATAGGCGCAAAATGTAAGTGAGAGTGGATGTGACAAAGAATGAAAGTGATCAATAATGCAAGAATGAATAAAATCGAGAAACAAATGAAAATCAAGAATAAAAAAATAAAATTCAAGAATAAAAGAAAATACAAGAAATTAAAGATGGTGGATTTAATTATAGATATGGGTAATCTAAAATTGAACCCACTTCTTTAGAAATGGGTGATACCCTAGAGGGTTCTAGCCCAAAGGCGAATCAAACAAAATGAAAATAAACAAAAAAAAACTAAACCCAAGAGGGTTCTAGCCTCAAGGTGAATAGTATAAGAAATTAAAATCTAACTACAAAATAAATTGCAAAATCTAAACTATAAAATAAATTACAAGAATTAAATGTAAGAAAATAAATCTACTCTATAAGCATAAAATAAATCTAATCTATAAGCATGAAATAAATCTAAGGCAAGAGGGTTCTAGCCTCTTGGCTATTTAACAAGAAAATAAAATCTAACTATAAGAATAGAAATAAATCTAAACTAATAAGCAATAAAAAAGAAATAAAAAAGAAAAAAAAGAAATACAAACCTCTAAATATTTTTTTATCTTCATCTTCATCATCCAACAAAGAGAAAAAATATTTAAAGTGGTGAAAAAATTATTATTATTAATTGTAACAAAAAGTTACAAATTTGGAAGGCCCTCTCAATTAAGAGTAGCCCTCCTCTCCAAAAGAAGTTACAAAAATTTTTACACCCCTAACCCCTCACTCTCTACCCCTATTTATAGTAAACATCAATGAATGTGAGCCATTGAATAGAAATATTATCCAAAACCATCAAAAATCAACCCTTAATTCGTAACAGAATTGTCAGTATCGATGCCAGCATCGATACTAGCATCGATGCCCTGTCAAAATTCTGCCTTCACGGATGGCTTCGTCTCGTCGAGATAGGCGATTTCATATATTATATGTTAAATTCCATCTTCCGGATTGAGAGATATCGTCGTTTCTTTACGACTAACCATCTTGAATACATTTTTTTCATATTTGATTTTTTTATTTTCTCCGGCTTCTACAGGCTACTCGGCTTGATTCTAGGCTTGGGCTTTTTGGCTCTTGCCTGTGTTCTTCATTTAATTCATGGGTTTTTGTTGAGAGATGGGATTTTGAGCTTTATTCTTCATTAACCTACAATTAAAGATAAAAACAATTATTAGTGATATATTTATTTATATAAAATAGATAATGAGGGTATAAAATTATAATAAAATGTGATTATCAAATACCCTCACGCCTAAACTTTTGCTAATCCTCTAGCAAAGAAAATAAAATAAAAGAAAACCTAACTCACTTTCGCAGGAATCGCGGTTATATTTAGCGCATACAACAAGCTTTTAAACCCCTAGGTTACCCTAGTGGACGAGTTGTAGTCTCGTGAGGGTTTGCAGTGAATATACCCACAAAATTTGATCAACTTGCCAAATTAAAGAAGTTAGTAAATAACTAAATTTACTTGATAATTGAAGCTAGTTATTACTCAAGAAAAAATTTTTATATATAACTCTAAGGTATATTTCCAAGAAATCTTCTTATTATAGCAATACAAAACCAAGCCAAACTTAGAAATTTAATTTAAAAGTTTTGAAAAGAACATGCTAACTCTTTGTTTAAAATAATATTCAAGTTGCTTGATCTAAAATATTTTCCAAGATCATATATACAAATATAACTATGTATAAAACATTTATTAGTATTTTATTTTTTTATATTATTATTATTTTTAACTCTTTCTTCCTTGGTGATTTTTTTTCTACTTTAACGGGCTTTCTAAGCGACCATTTAACGAGTTTTGGGCCAATAGATCCCAACCCAATTGGGCTTAGGTCATTAAGTTTGGAAATACTACTTGGGCTTAATTACTCGATCAGCTTAGGCTTTATAAGATAAAATCACCTTGAATTTAAGAGTTTTTTGTGCCCATTTTTCGCACTCTTCTTTTTGTAAATTTTTTTTTATATGTATATGTGTATATATTCTGAAAAAATATGTGTGATACGAGTCGCCGTGCGAGCACTCTTGATCGCGGAATTATCAAGAGTGGGTAAAGAAGAAAACAACTGAAGAACACAAGAGTTTTAATTAGGGCGAAGGAAAATACCTTCTCTAGATTATAAGAATCAATTGGATTTACAAAATCTCTCTCTCACAATCTCTCTAGATCAAAGAACAACCTCCCTGATCTCTTTTCTGATTACAAACTGAGTTCTAAACCCTAGAAAAGTCGTGTTTCTATTTATACTAAACAGAAATCCCAACTGGAGCAGGAAACAGACCCAGGCCCGGAACCGCTACGCGGTTGACCGCAGAGCCCAAGGCGGTCGACCGGTCAGAACGACGAAAACTGGAAAATTGATTACAGGGTTTCCGGTCGACCGCAGCGCCACAATCGGTCGACCGCTCTCAGTCTCGAGACATAGTCTGGGTCTGTGCACTAAGCGGTCGACTGTCGTGACCAAGCCGGTCGATCGGCCAGAGCCCAACTGTAATTCCTGCAGTTTTGATGAATCCTTCGACTTCGTTGCCTCCAATGACCTCGTCCACGACTCCTCTACTCTATTCTCAAGATACCATGAGAATCATCTATCCTCAAGCTCCCATGAGGATCGCTAAGCTCCCGAAGAGACGATACACCCGTATCAATGTGAGTCAAGCTACTTTGAAAAATTATTTTTAACTCTAAGTTAAGCACGCATTCTATTATTTTAAATAAAAATCTAAGTTAAGGCTTAAGTAAAGTATACTACTTTGAAAATTATTTCTTAAGAACTTTATTTAGAGTTATCATAAAAGGTGAACTTGAGTAAATAACAGATTAAAAAATTTAAAATTTATCAAATAAATCAATTATTACATAACTCTATCAATTTGGCAAGTGACAATATTTTTATAATTTTTTAGAAAAGTAAAAAAATGACAAAAATGCAATAAAAAATATAAAACAAAGAGAAAAATTAACTAATTCCCACCCCCACACCTAAATTTTGCGTTGTCCTCAATACAAACTCTATGATGCACAAAGTAAAGCAGATAAGAAGTGAAGTACTTATATTTGATCAGCTGATAAAAATCTGCAATTACCTTTGGTCTGTGGAGGATAGAATCAAAAATTTATTATTCTCTTCTTTTTTTCTTTCTTTTTTTCTTTTTTTCTTTTTTTTCAACTGAATAAGAAACTCTCGAATGAGAGAAGAATAAATTCTTTTTATTATTCTGAAATAAATAAAACAAATAATGTAGAATGAAGTGTTCAACACGAAGAGCTCGTATTCTACATTGAATCCTACCTTATTGTTGAAAATTCTTCCCCGGATTTTAAATAAATTTAGAATAATATAGTCAATAATGTGAAATTCCAAGTATTTTGGGGTGTTCAATAATTCTTGCAACAAAGTAAGGTAGGCATTATTGGTGTCATGCATTTTGTATTTCTTAATGAACTCAGACTCTTGTACTGTGAAGTTTTTTTTCTAACAACCAATTCTTCTGTAGAGTTCTGAAAATTTGGTTGTTGATTATTCTCCAAGAATCTAAGTTTATCAAGAAAGAGTTCTTCAAATTTTAATTCAAAGCAGCAAATGTTTAACACGGTTTTATTATTCTCAAGGACCTGATCTGCTTCTTCTAAAAACTCTTAACTCTTCATCAAAAATTTCCTCAAAACTTAAATCAGATTCTTCTTCTTCTTCTTCTTCTTCTTCTTCTTCCCCGATCTTTCCTGAATGTAATTTATTTCTAGAGGTTGATTATTTGGCTGGTCCCCTGGATTAAAAATGTTGAGATCAACAGTCAAATTCTCAAAGGACAGCTTCATTTGACCAGTTCTACAGTTTATGAGAGCATTAGAAGTGGCTAAGAAAGGTCGTCCTAAGATGACAGGTGTCTGTCCTTTGGGATTGGAAACAGGCTGTGTTTCCAAGACTACAAAATCTACCGAAAAAATAAAATCTCTAACCTTAATCAGAACATCCTCTAACTCACCTATAGGGATCTTAACAGATCTATCAGCCAACTGTAAGGTGCATTTGGTTGGGTTCAGTACACCTAGACCCAATTACTGGTAGACTGAATATGGAAGCAAATTGACATTGGCGCCTAAGTCTAAAAGCGTTTTATCAATATGAGTATTACCAATGATACATGAAATGAAGGGGGAACCTGGATATTTACGTTTCAAAGGTATGGGATTTGATAGCATTTCACTGATATTAACGGCTAAAAAGGCTTTCTTTGGAACATTTATTCTCCTCTTCTTAGTGTATAATTCTTTTAAAAATTTAGCATACGATGAAATTTGTTCAATTACATCTAAAAGAGGAATATTGACCTTAACCTGCTTGAATGTTTCTAGGATCTTCTCCTCTTGAGGGGAGTGTTTCCTAAGCCTGAGTCTATCTGGAAAAGGAGCAACTGGTCTAAACCTATCAAAAGCAGGCTCAGGTTCCGGTTCAGGTTCTTGGTCATTTGAGGAGGGTGATTATTGAATAGATTCATCAGAAGGAGAAGGAATTTGTACTGGATCAAAAGTTTGACTTGGGGGAGTTCTCACTTGATTATCAACCTATCTACCTGACCGAAGTGAATGTATTGCATTCACTTGAGCTTCATAGGATGAACTGCATCATGTGTCCTTAGGGTTGACCACAGGTTGACTTGGAAATTTTCCTTTCTCTCTTTCACCCATGGCACTAGCTAGTTGACCAAGCTGGAATTCTAATCTAGCTATAGCTTGAGTGTTGGAGTTAAGCATTTGTCCGGTTGATTGCATAAAGGAATTCAGAGTGCTGGACGTTTGAGTCAACATATTTGTGGTTTGAGTGAAGGCCTTAATTATGGTTTCCAAACCCATTTCCAAGACATTGAGACGTTTATCCTGATCTGGATTATGAGGGGTCTGAATTACAGCTTGATGAAGAGGAGACTGTTTTTGATACGGCAGATTGGGTTGTTGATATTGTGGATGAGAATTGAAAGGAACTGTGTTTCCCCTTAGGAAAATGTTGGGTCGAAGCGAGTGTAAAGTTTTGAGTTCCGGGAGAATTTCCTTGATTCCATGCAACGTTAGGATGATTTCTCCAACCTGAATTGTAGGTTGGAGAGAATTGATCATTAGCAGAACGTTGGAATGCAACATTGACCTGTCCTAATGGCTGATTATTTCCTAAGAGAGGACATTCTTCTGAAATATGAGATGGTGACAAACAGTTGTGACATCATGAGGCTGAAACTTGATTGATTTGAGCCGGGGCTCTTTCCTTGATTTCTAAAGCTTCTAACCTACGCATGATTATGGCCATCCTAGCTTCAGATGCAATGTTCAACTCTAAGGAAATACCACTGGATTTGGGTTAGGGAACTGATGACACTCGGTCATCACAGTGTTCCCATTGCATGGTTTTTTCAGAAAGACTCTCTAAAAACTCCCAAGCTTCATCAGCATTTTTCCTCATGAAATCCCCATGGCACATTGATTCTAAGGAAGTTTTTACAGAATAATCTAATCCTTCATAAATTATTTGCCACAATCGCCATTTTTCTAAACCGTGATGAGGACATTGGATGAGAAGATCTTTAAATCGGTCAAAATACTTCCAAAAGGGTTCTCCCGAGATAATTTTAAAATTCATGATACTGTTTCTTAGCTTCACCGTTTTATGGATAGGAAATTTTTTTTAAGAAAAACGGTGATAAATTCCTCCCACGTAGAGATGGAATTTACGGGTAAGCTACACAGCCATTTTTTTGCTTTGTCTTTGAGAGCAAATGGAATAAATCTGAGTTTGATCGCATATTCTGTTAATTCTCTCATTTTAATCATAATACACACTTCCTCAAATTCCGAGATAAAAATATATGCATCTTCTGTTTTATTTCCAAGGAATTTGGGAAGCATGTTTATGTAATGCGGTCTAAGCTCAAAATTTATTCCATTTGTTTTGGGGAGCCTAATGCAAGAGGGGATTGCATTCCTAATGGGATAGCACATATCATGAAGAACGGGAGGATTAGGATGCTCCATTTCTATGATTGGTTCAAAGCGAATTAATCGACGTGTATTATCCCTAATCCACTGTTGCATACACCAAAATTATTTCTTTTTATTTTTTTTATAAAGAAAGAAAAAAAAATAGTTTTTTTTATGAGAAGAAAAGGATAAAGAAAAATCCTAACTAAAATAAATCAAAGCAATCACTTTTCAATCACTCTAATTCTAGTGTTTAGCCTAACTCACTAGACCAGTTCCTAACCAAAAACTCCTACAGTAAAAAAATTAAAGTTTTATCCAGGTAGTTAGCCAGGTAAAGATAGTACTAGACGGTGATCAAAGATCAATTAAGTACCTCTTTCCTTACGGAGCGCTTTACGCAACCCCTAAACCTTACCTTAGACACCAACTAATCTTAGAAAATTTAAACCGGTTCACTTCAGGATTTCTTGTTCCTTATTGAGCTCGAGTCCTTAGGGCCAACGTCTAATGAGTTTTATTAGGCTTGGGTAGTGTAGTGAGGAATTAGTGATTTTTTTTGGGCTAAGGAAAGGGTGATGAAATCCCTCACCTTATCTTGATTATGGGGTTTTGCCCTTAAAAATATTTTTAAGTGTTTGCCAAATCAAGATGCTCAAATCACTTGGTGAATTCCTACACTATATGAAATGCAACCTTAAAAATTAAAAGCGACTAAAAAGGATGATAAAAAGAAAATCTTTATATTTTTTATTAGGGTTAACAATCAAATAACTATAAGAAGGGGGAACATTGTTTGAGTTTATTATCTTGTTAGTTAATGTCCAAGTGAAAGATTGATTTTATTATGGTCAACAAAAATAAAATCTTTTTTTAAAATCCTAATTGTCTCTAATTGTGAAGCTAACTAAAAGGGTAGAATTGAAAATGCTAGAAAGAAGACTTACCCGAAAGTAAATTTTCAAATCCTAGTTCTCCAATCCGCGTTCTTCAAGCTCCAAGCGTTTCCTTCACAATAAACACACAAGTTAAAGAACCAAAATAATTAAAACCTACTTAAGCACCTTCCCCGGCAACGGCACTAAAAACTTGATACGGCATAAACATATACCAAAAAGTTGCAAGTGCACAACTAATCAAGTTATAGTATAAAGAGTTATCGATCCCACGAGGAAGGTGTTTTGTAGGAGAAAATATAAAATCGGTTCTTATGTTGTGTGTGTGATGAAAAGGAGTGATGAGTGAATGTGATTGTGAAGAGATTGAGAGAGTGAAAATGGAGCGTAAATAGGCGTAAAATGTAAGTGAGAGTGGATGTGACAAAGAATGAATATGATCAATAAGGCAAGAATAAAAAAAAGTCGAGAAACAAATGAAAATCAAGAATAAAAAAATAAAATTCAAGAATAAAAGAAAATGCAAGAAATTAAAGATGGTGGATTCAATTATAGATATGGGTAATCTAAAATTGAACCCACTTCTTTAGAAATGGGTGATTCCCTAGAGGGTTCTAGCCTAAAGGCGAATCAAACAAAATGAAAATAAACAAAAAGAAAAACTAAACCCAAGAGGGTTCTAGCCTCAAGGTGAATAGTGTAAGAAATTAAAATCCAACTACAAAATAAATTACAAAATCTAAACTACAAAATAAATTACAAGAATTAAATACAAGAAAATAAATCTACTCTATAAGCATGAAATAAATCTAATCTATAAGCATGAAATAAATCTAAGGCAAGAGGGTTCTAGCCTCTTGGCTATTTAACAAGAAAATAAAATCTAACTATAAGCATAGAAATAAATCTAAACTAATAAGCAATAAAAAAGAAATAAAAGAGAAAAAGAAAAGAAATGCAAAACTCTAAATAATTCTTCATCTTCATCTTCATCATCCAACAAAGAGAAAAAATATTTAAAGTGGTGAAAAAATTATTATTATTAATTATAAGAAAAAGTTACAAATTTGGAAGGCCTTCTCAATTAAGAGTAACCCTCCTCTCCAAAAGGAGTTACAAAAATTTTCACACCCCTAACCCCTCACTCTCTACCCCTATTTATAGTAAACATTAATGAATGTGAGCCCTTGGATAGAAATCTTATCCAAAACCATCAAAAACCAGCCCTTAATTCGTAACAGAATTGTCAGTATCGATGCCAGCATCGATACTAGCATCGATGCCGGCATCGATGCCAGCATCGATGCTGGTATCGATACCCTGTCAAAATTCTACCTTCACGGATGGCTTCGTCTCGTCGAGATAGGCGATTTTTATATATTATATGTTAAATTCCGCCTTCCGGATTGAGAGATATCGTCGTTTCTTTACGGCCAACCATCTGTTGGCCTTCTTGTTTTGATGATGTTTAACAAACAATTTACCACTAATATTGTTTGTCTAGTATTTGTGTTTTCTTATTTATTATAGACAAACAACGTTGTTGGAGGATGGATGGAATAGCGCTTCAACGACGATATCCAAAGGAGGTTGGTTTGTTAGGATATATCTTGTAGTTCATATTGCTTATCCTAGCTTATATTCTTGTTGTATTTCATACTTGCTAGGATAACTTGTTAATTAATTTTAATTGGTATATAATAGAATTAGATTAGCATAAGACCCTAATCACCCCCCCTCTAGGGTCTAACAATTGTGTAACAATGAAATCATGTTTTAGTACATTATATGTGTATTTTGATAAAATACTACATTCATTATTTATAGACTTCATAACAATAGTTTACATCTTTCTTCAAGTCTATGAAATCATTTTGTAAAGTTTCAAAAGTTGGTTTAGGTCAAAACATCAAACTCATGTGTTTACATTTTCATGTTTTGGACTATTTTGTAAAATGATGATATTTTTTATTTGGGAAGTCCTTTTTGGCATCTTTCTTCATTGTAGCATGTTTATTATCATGTCTACAATTATTCCCCAAAATTTTACATTTTTTAGAATTTATTTGATATTTTTAAACAGTGTTTTAAAATCAGATAAACAGCTTTCAGAACCAGTTTTCTGTAATATCAGTTTTCGGTCGACCGCTCAATTGTTCATTTGTTTCTGGGCAGCAGAGAGTTTGTCGGTCGACCGTCGCGGTCGACCGAGAGCTCGATATTTCCATCGGTCGACCGCACCGGTCGACCGAAGAAGTCCCACCTTGTTTTCTCCGTTTGGAACCTGGATCGCGGTCGACCGCGAGAGTTTTTGGTCGACCGCCAATATATCCGTTGGTTCCCTAACGGCTATTTCTGAGCTGATTTTTCTGGGACTTTTTGGACTTTTACTTAGGGGTTTTGGCTGAGATTTTTAGTGGGTATAAATACCTTATTGCTGTTCTCCTTCAAAAAAAGATAAGAAGTTTTTAAACAAGGTTTTAAACAAGGGTTTAAGCTTGTTTAGTTTGGTTTAAGTTTGTTTTGGGTTTGCTGTTACAAAGAGGAGTTTTTCATCAGCTATTGAAGAGTTCATCTTTAACATTTCATCATCCTCTCTTTGTATTTATAGAGAAGTTTCCTTAACTCTATTTCTTAGCATTTTTACTATTGAATTTCATATCAATCTTATTGCTAGTTTTTATTGAGTTAAGTTTTATTGAATCTCATTGTTACACACACCCACCTTGAGCTTATTGTATTTGCATACATAGTATATTAGGGATGTGAGAGATTGTAACATTAAGTTGTGCTTAATTGAGTTCTCATCCATTGTAGAGAATAAATTTATATTTGTTACATTGTGAGTGTTGTAAGGTTTTCGGTGAGCTAGAAAACCGAGTGTGTTGTGAAGTTTTCGGTGAACTAGAAAACCGATTGTGAGGAGTGACGTTGATCGGTGAGCGTTGAAAACCGACACTGTGGGGTGTAAACGTTATTCGGGTGAGCGTAGAAAACCCGGTTGTGATAGTGGAGTTCTCCCCGGGAGTGGGGAGCGGAGACGTAGGACGGAAGGTCCGAACTCTGTGATCATATCTTGTGTTTGAGTGTGCTTTGGCGTTTATTTATACTTGTGTTTATATTTCTTGTCGCCATTGTCATTAGCTCATTATTTATATGATCCACTATCTAGTTCATATTGTTTACCCTTGTATTAGTTTCATATCCTTGCATATATCACATTGCCTATATCTCTTTGTTAGGATATTGTGACGCCCCTGGGTTCACACACGGCTGCAGTCCGAGGTGAAACC
>BQKN01066764.1:0-12034 GCA_022839385.1 Asparagus kiusianus
GAACAATTGCGAATCCCAAAAGGTAAATCACCTCAAAGCAATAAAAAATATGTACAACAGGATGTTACCTCCCTCCCCATCGGCAATGTCGCCTAAATCCACTCCATAAGGACGCTGGCCGACGGGTGATTTGTGAGCAATCTTCTTCCTTTTCGAGGTACCAACCCTCCTAGAACCAACAGGTCGGTCATGCCCAGGCTGGCCATATGTCTCAACGTGCGTGGGAACTGGGTCGTTGGGTCCCGAACTCGTATAGCGAGAAGCGAGCGACTCATGATCATCAACTGCTCTACCTAAAGTAATAATGGTCATCAAACGAGTGAAGATCTTTCATTGATACCAATTAAGAAAGAAAATCAAGGGCATGACAAACCTGCATAAAGTTCTTCTTGGTCGGTGTCTATGTCCACATATTCCTCCTCAAAAGTCTCGTCGTCATCATCAGCTTTGCTTGGAAGAGGAGATCGGGCAGGCCTCTTCCCCTGCTTCCGAGCAAGCTCAGCCTGGCGAGCAACCTTCATGGCAGCCTGAATCGAGTGTTCGGACTGTAATTCTGAAAGACTCCTCACACCTACGGATTCATGGGCGGAAAGGAACTACTTGCAGCTAAGAAAAGTAATCATCGGCTTGCGTCTATATGAAGGGAGAGCAAAATAGGCTCCAGTGCAGCCCACCATAGTCCACAGCCATGCTCGTACGCCGTCAATAAGCCCTCCCTCAACCTTCAAACCACGGCTGGGGTTCCCAACATATAGTTGGTCATAGCCGAACTGACGAGCAAAACGGCAAGGAAGATAAGGCTCTATGTGGCACCAATTCTTCACCCGGAGAACAAGATACCCGATACGGATGTTCACCAACCAGCGGAAACAACCGACATCGAGAACAGTCCGATCACTCCTGGGTTTCTCCTCGTCGACCAGCACGTCACCATAGCGACCCGAGAAGTGAGGAAAGCATTTGAAGAACTCCCAGCTCTTACGAACTTGAAGTTCTTGTTGTACATCACTGAATTTCTTCCCAAGCCACTTGCTCCTCTCCAACAGCTGAATGAAAGGAACAGGAACATCAACAGCACTGGGCGCCGACATCAGGTCAGGACGGTGAAGAACGAGCCACACCATCAGATACGCGTAGGGAAGCTCGACCTTCGGACAAACAAGCTCGGTCGATGGTTCAGGACCCACCTGAGTAAAACCACTAACCACGTTCCTGAGCCCGCAATGGATGCTGGTAAACCATCGCTGGAAGCAGAGAAAGCTCCCTCCCATAAGCTAGCTTAACCGCGGGGAAGAGCACCTCGAGAGGGAGAGCGTCTGAAGCCTGGTATGGAACAACACACTTCTTCAACCAGAGCGCAAGATAGCCTGCCAGCAGAGACCGAGGCTCGATAGACTTCTGTGCGCGACGGAGGAACGAACAGAACTTGGTTCCTACAGGAAAAGCTCCCTCAGCACTAGCAAGGGTATAAGAACGAGTCTCATTCTTCTCCATCAGCTCATTAATAGCGGCAGGGGTCAGGACGTCTAACTCCAGTATGGGCTCTCCGGAATCACCCTCCAAATTAGGAAACAGATAGATAGCAAACTGCTTCAAGCTGATTTGCTTCTTCCTCTTTGCCGGAGGAGAAGTCTGGAGCAAGGAGATATGATAGTGACAAGTGAGGTCCCAAAGAGTATCATACATATCAGGATTATCTTTCTTCAACCACCCCAACTGCTGGTTCGAAGGAAAGTACTCCTGATACGGACAATCCCCCATCGGAAGGCCGGAAACCTGATGCATCTCATGTAGGGCCAACCCTAACTCTCCGCCGCTGGTCAAGAAGGTGTTACTGTCAGGCATATATGTCTCTAGCAACGCCAAGAAGTGGCGGCAGCTGACTGGGAGTCCGTGCATGGTGGCTCGTATGGGTGCATACAATCCACTGCTCTTCAAATCCCTCTCCCAACGCCCCAAGACGTAACTGGTCATGCGGGTCCACCATCCCTTGGCTAGTGAGGAAGCCCAACCATAGCATCTATAATCTGGTGGAGGTAACCGTCTTCTAAGCTGAGCCAGACGATTCCTCACGGTAGGAGCAGCTACCGATACCTCGCCTGGGGGTGCAGTATCAAGACCCATGATCCCTGGTCGAAGACCACGAATATGATGATACCCACCAGAACCGGGAGTCTTGTGATGAGAGGCATATCCACACTGAACTCGCTCAGCCTCATCAGTAAGGTGCCAGGACATCTGTCGCCCCACAGCCTGTCTCTCCAAATGGGTGAAAGAACATTGACGAGGAATGGAGGGAATATACAAAAGAGCTCCTTCGTCGAGAGTTAGCCAGTGCTCCTCAGTAAGAGTCAATGAGGCAGGATCCTCAGTGTGATCTCCAAACAGGAAGCCGGGCTTCTGTAAAGCCTGAGTAGAAGTAGCATCTGTGATAAAGGAGGCATCGGTAATAAGCTGCGTAAGCAATGACGCCCTCCTTCCCGTATCAAGCGACATGATTCATCAGAACGATCTCTGTCGAACTGAGGGAGTGGATCAATGATCTGCCTGGCGGAAGCCGAAGAGAAGACTTCCCTACTACAACCAGTAGCGACATGATGAGGGAGGCTGCCCGTAGGGAACTCGACTGCAACAAAGCATAAGGATAGAATCAGAAAATCTATCTCATAAAGGCGAGATGAGATTATTCACGGGATAATTGGAGAGACGATTTCGAGTGTCCCACACCGGGAGGACGGTATGCGTCATCACGTAGATAGCGTGGTAACACACACCGACCTGTAAGGTGTAAGACGACACGAGATCACCTCAATATATCCGAAGACTTGAATTGGCTAAGCAAAACAAGTCCGAAACCTTAACCCCCGCGGAGAAGGGTGTCGGTTCTTCCTTCATGACCCGCAAAGGGGTCAATCAGGGATACAGAAAATGTAAGTTCTCACCCCCAAAGAAAGAGGCCGCTGAAGAAGATGTCGTGGGAACCTCTTCCTCACTATGCTGCGAATGGGAATGACTCCTGGAAGGTCGAGGTCGACGTGGAGACATCGAAAATCTACAATGAAAAGCAGTATGTCAGGTACAATATAAATACACGAAATTTAAAAGGGAAATTAAGAACTTGAACTTAAGTCCTATGAATAAATAGGATTTTATAGTTGAAGTCTAATTAAACCTACAAATTTCGTGCATGCGAAACAATAATTGTCATTTTCGCGATGAATTTTGGTGAAATACCCAAAATACCCCTCGTGTTCAAGGCTAAATTCGGGTCAAGGACACGCGTGATCTGGGTCATGATCATCATATTCGATCATATAGCACCCCGGTACCCCACAATTTTGGTTAAATTTTGCAAATAAACCCTTTTGTAGAATTTAGCCAATTTTGCATAAAAACCCCCGCAAATTTTTGGTTTGGTCGCCGCACGCCTTTATCAGAAATTTGGTCATGAGTTTGTGGTCTAAACTTCTTGGTTTTCAGCCTTGAATTTTCTACCCTTTTTGCAGATAAGTCCCTCTAAAACATTTATGGGTAGTTTTGCAAATAAACCCTCAACAATTTGTGAATCACACCTCAAAAAGTTTGGCCAAATGGGTGTGAAATCCTAATCCCAAATTTCAGTCCCATTTTGCATAAATGTCCCTACAAATTTCGGCCATAGTGCAAATTTTGTAAATAAACCCCTTTACACTTTGTGGGTTGCTTTTTGCAAATGGACCCCTCAACAACCTTTTGATCCTCTTGCATAAAGCACCCCTCACATTTTTGATCAAATGGACATGAATCCAAGCCTCAAAATTTCAGTACCATTTTTGCATAAAAGCCCCCCACGAATTTTAGTCCCATTTTGCAAAAAAGTCCCCCCAAATTTCGGCCATATTGCCCCATTGCAAATTTTGCATAAAAAACCCCCAAAGTTTTGTCCATACAAAACCCATTATCTACTAAGCATAAAGATCCAATCTTTATCAAAAAAAATTAGAGGATGGTGAAGGGGAACTTACCAAATCAAAGAGGCTTCTTTGAGCTTGGGGATGTAAGATGAAACCCTAGCTTGAGAAAAGAGAAACTTTCGGCCAATAGGGGGCACAAAAAATCTGAACTTTGCTTGAGGGGAGGATGGGTTCTTGAAAGAAAAAACAATGGTGAATGTTTTGAGGAAGAAGAAAGGGAGAAGGGAATCTCTTTGAAATTTGAAAAGAAGGGGGAAACAAAACAAAAGCAAATGAAGAAAAAGACAAAAGGGGGGGGGACCATGTCTCGGCCAAGACACCCCTAGGGGTGTCTCGGCAAAACCGAGACACCCCAAGGGTGTCTCGGTTTTGTTGAGACACCCCGGGGATGTTTTAATCTGATTTTGACCCCCTGAACTTTTTCTGAACCCCGGATTTTCCAATTTTTCGCTGATTGTTGGGTATGCCGATGAAATCCACACAAGTCAACGTACGGCATTCAAAACCCTTGGGCCAGCGCCGGTCAACGCGTAACCCTAGGTCAACACCGTCCAATGCGTTGTGACAAAAAGTCAGCATACGACGATTCAAAACCTCGGGTAAACGACGGTCAACGCGTAACCCTAAGTCAACGCCAATCAACGCGTTGCGACAAAAGTCAACGTTCGACGATTCGAAACCCTGGGTCAACGCCAATCAACGCGTTGCAGCCAAAAGTCAACGTTCGACGATTCAGAACCCTAAGGTCAACGCCGGTCAATACGTAACCCTAGGTCAACGCCATTCAACGCGTTGTGACAAAAAGTCAACATTTGATGATTCAAAACCCTCGGGTCAACGCCGTTCAACGCGTTGTGACAAAAAGTCAACATACGGTGATCCGAAACCCCAAGTCAACACAATGTGACAGGGATAGTAAATTCAAAAGTTAACTGAATGACACGAGCCAAATTCAACTCACCAGTTGTAGACTCGAGACTCCGACGACGGCCAGGCGATAAACGTAGCGCCGGAATAACTTCGGTTATTCGTCAAAGCATCGGATAAACCGAAAATCGAAGGAGCCGAGAGTTGAAGCTAACCATAGGTCCTTTATGCCGATCAAAGGCTGGATCAATCATATCCAAAGTATTCTAGTCTCTTCTATAAAAGAAACGAGTCCGGAACACTTCGGAGGGGGTATCTGTAGGCATCGAAAATTGCCGATAGGTCTCCACGAACAGCTCAGTGTTAAAGAATGACGATGAACGTCACTACCCGGTTCACAAGAGTTCGATTGACGTCAGTGAGCGCCTAGAGTGAATCGACAAACTATGTGATCTGACGGAATTTCAGAATAACGGGGATACGGACTGATCGGGAACCCTGCAGTATTTACAAAAGGAATAACTCCCTTCGTGTCTCGCTCGCCCCACAGATAATCCAACCATCGGGGCCGATAGAACTCGTCATCAGAATTCTAACACATTCGAAATCACTCAAATCCGAGTTGGGACGAAAAATCAACGGCAAACACACAGCGGAGAGTCTCGGACTAAACTAGGGCACCCGGCGGTGTCTCGGCAAGCTCGAAACACCCTAGGGGTGTCTTGGCAAAACCAAGACACCCCAGGGGTGTCTCGGCCAAGCTGAGACACCCCAAGGGGTGTCTCAAGGCATGACCCCCTAGGGTCCCCTCTTGCCTATAAATAGCAACCCTTAGGCCTCATTTTGAAGATCTGGAATTTTGGAGAGGATTGGCGAAGCCCTGCTGCAGCGAAGAGTGATCGAGCCCTCTACAGCAAAGGAGACTTCTTCTTCATTCCCCCCTTCTCTTTTCCTTAGTATTGCCCCTCGTCGGTGATACTAAGAAGAGCAAATATCTCGCTTTATCCGAGATAGGAGCTTTGAGTTTCTAGATCTCTCGCGGATCGACAAAACTCTGCCCGATTTTCCGGAACGGATCTGATCGCCCGGTGGTCCACGGATATCAACATCCCCGTCACAGGCAAAAGACCCACGCAAGCAAGGGACGATAAACGGAACTTGTGTTTATTTTCAAGAAAGTTGTAATTTTTATTTCTTTGTTATTTGAGTTCATTGTAACGATTGAAGTCTATTAATGAAATCAATGATGAAGGCAACTTTTCCTGAAAACAAGGCATGAAAAGAGCCAAGCAGGAACGTAAAGTTCCTAGTTTTGGCGGACTATGTCAATCAGGCGAGCCCACCTACTCAGGCGGGCTTCGCTCTGGTAGCAAATTTCCTAAAACTGGCGAACTTGGCGTTTCAGGCGAGCCTGATGTAGGGTGTAAAATTCAGGTCTCAATGCGATATTTGTATTATCTGTGTGTTTGTTACAAATCAATGAAATATGGATTATCAACAGAAGCGGAGAGAAGACTCTCCTTGTTTAACGTGGGTTCATTGGCAGCGGTAGGACACCTCCCTCGGTGCTTGAGCCGAGTTTGCTTTCCTTGGACGATACGATCGAAGCCGTGGTTGGAGATTCATCAGTTCTCAGTAGAAGCTCCAGTATGATTGGGTTCGAGTCTACCCGAGACCAAACAAGTGTTTGTACTTGTCGGCCAACTGCTCGACTGTCAGAAGTCGGCTACCCGAGCTTGATAGATATAAAGGCTGGAAACTTAGAGAGGGCTATAATGCAAAATCATGTAGAGCTAATGAGCCTCAGATCCGAGAGTTCAGATTGAGTCTACTTCAATAATCTAAGTTTGCAGCTAAGAACGTTCTACCTAGTAAGCCAATAAAATTCCAGCAAGTTCGGTCTAATTCAAGCAGTCACCGCCTCAAGTCTCTGTTCGAAGAGCCTTGAGAATGAAATATACCCAGCCCCCCTCACGTTGGCTAAAAGTGGCTTTAAATAGGCAAGGGATGACATGGACTATCCCTTGATTTGTGGGATATGACCACTAGTAGGGGTGAGGAGCACCAGCCACCCAGCTACAGGATGTGACCGCTTAGGGGGGGCTACCAGCCACCCTAGCTGTGGGATGTGACCATCTAGAGGGTCCTGTCAGCCACCCTCCTCTTGTAGCTATTATTGGCTATTTATAGTAGGAGAATTCCTTGATCTATAGGATATGGTCATGCCTAGGTGAGGCGCGCCATGCTCTCCTCCTTGATTCGTGGAATATGACCACTGATGTGATTGTTCCTATACCCTAAATGGACCGTTGTCAAACGTGCTGGTGAGGTTAGACTCGTGCTGGAAAGTCGACTTTTGGCGGGTTTGATCAATGCAGCTGGGTTAGCCAAACAGGCGGCGCTAGCGAGTCGGCCAAACAGACGGGGCTATCGATCTCGACTCATACGGGTGGGCCTAATATTCAGGTGGGACACCAACTCATGCTGTCGATATGATCGAGTTGAATGTTGGTAGATGGGCCCCCAACTCGTGCAGGCGAGCTGGTGGTTCTTGACTCCAGGTCGGCTGAGTCCGCTCTTCGTGTCGACACGGGGGTGTCGTCTCATGGGGCGGACTAACACCGCCCTTCGAGTCGACACGAAGGGTCTCGACCATTTAGTCTTTGAAGTGAAGGGATGACTCCGGGGAGAGGAGTCAACTAAGGCCGCCCTTCGAGTTGATTGAGCGGTCTCGGCTTGGGCTCTCGGGGTCTCGGACCTCGAGTTGACTAAGGTTGCTCTTTAAGTTGACATGAGAGGTATCGGCTTGGGGTCTCATCCCGAGGTCATCAAGGTGAGGACGAGTTGACACAGGGAGTCTCGTCTCCTTAGCCTCGTGGTCTTGAGCTTCGAGGCAGCTAAGGTCTCCCTTCGAGTCGACACAAGAGGTCTCGGTTCTTTGGTCTTGTCGCTAGGTCTCCGAGGTGAGGGTGAGTCGGCACAGGGGGTTTCGTCCACTTAGGTCTTCGAAGTGCTGATTGAGACCACCCTTCGAGTCGACGAGGGGGTCTCGAGTTGTTGGAATCGGATGGGTCGACTGGTGGAGTCTGACTTCGAGTTGCTAAGTAGGAATTCAGTCGTCTTGGTTCGTGTAGAACCTATTTGAACTCTTAGGCACTTTTTACTGCCTACAAGACCCCCTTAAAATTTTTCAGACCCAAATATGGTTGAATGTGGTCAGGAATACTTTGAATAAAGAGTATTGTTGTTCATTGGATACCTTGGTCGAATTGGGCTCTTCCAATGAACCCTCATGAATTGCAGGCGAGTTCAAACAAGCTCAAAGTGTCCACTGGCGAGCTCGAACCTCCAGGCGAGCTCATGCCATTGATAAGCGAGCTTTAGATGTTGACAGGCGATGTCAACTCGCATTAAACGTGATGTTTGCGGTGTTAAATCACACTTAAATGTGACATGGTAGGGGGTGTCGCCTCGTTTTCATGTAACTGACATGGGTCGTTTGATCTGGCGACGCTCTTGATCTATTGATTCGAGTCGTCGAATCAATCTCCCACAAGCGATTTGATCCGTTCGTCTCGGCTAAGCTGGTAGATCATGGCCATTGATTTTGTCTATATAGGGTGTTCATCTCCCTCATCAAAAGATCACTGTGCCTTCGAATTTTCTTTTGCTCAAAGAAAACTCAAGCTCTCTCTCTCTCTCTCTCTCTCTCTCTTGAACGAAATGGCCCCCAACCTGAAGTTGCTAGCCTCCAAGGGAAAGGGGAAAGCTTCTTCTCCTGCCACTTTCACTATCGCCGTCGCTACTGTCGGCATGACACAAGCCCGCTCCGGTAAACTTAGGATACTGTAGGTCGATTGCAGAGGAGATGAGTAGACTCTTGTTCATCTCCCTAGCGGGCCTCACCTACTCAGGCGAGGTTTACTGCCCCGACGAGCTTCTACCTTGTGACGCCCCAGGGTTCACACAAGGCTGCAGTTCAATGTAAAACCCAGATTGTCAAACCTACCAAGCACCAAACACCATGTTACGATATGTTTCACCATTACAGTCACTATCTCTCTAGTGGAATCAACACATAGGTGAAGGTACTAAATAGGCAAATAATGGAAGTAGAGCAAAACCAGATATACATAGAAGAAGCATGAAAATGATCATCAATGAGCCCAACAAAATAAGATAGAGATATCTCTGAGCCTGAAATAAACCTCAAGTACAAAGAGTCAAATAAGGTATCACTATGGCTCTTAATCTCTGCAAAATGAAATACAAGTCTAGAATCTGACATAAATAACTAACTGTGGAATTCTAAAATAACTACTAAATAATAAATAATTTGATAGAATCTATGAAAAATTCTCATCAACCTGCGACTCTCCTTGCGCCGGACTCGTTGCCTGAAAGAGGGGAAAACAACAAGCATAAAAGCGCTATAGCGAGATCATCTCCACCTTTCCCCAAGGGAAGGGGTAGGAGAATATAAAAAAAATAGAGTTAATACATATACATATGAAATCATTCATAAAATTCTAACTGGAAATTAATATTTAGGAAATCACAACACGAGAGTTAGTACGTCGAGCGAAATAATCCAAACAAGGAAACCCTCATGTATATACCATGTCTCAAATTGTGACTCCCTAAATACCAACTCCGAACCCTATGAATGAAAACAGTAAACCAAAAGGAAAATACTCCAAACCTTAATCAAATATCCGTCTCAATTTATACTCGAAAAGACAACTCTAACATAAGAGGGATCTCATCCAAAACAAAAATCAACTATGAGCCATATCATGTGAGCCACGATCCCAAAGAAAAATACCCTACTCACAGGAACCCAATATGAAATCAAAATACGATAAATAAAACTTACATGTGTACATCTCCATATGCAATAGCGATACTTTTGTAATATTCTTACTCAATCGCTCTGCGGCAATAGGTTTTATCTCCCTATCCCGGAATACAATGAAATGATGATACTTTTGTGATATTCTCACTTAATCACCCTGCGGAAATAGGTTTTATCTCCCTATTCCAGAATACAATGCAATATGCTATGCTCTTCATGTTCATCAACTTGAACTAGGACAAAAGTACGTTAACACAACATATTCTAACCATTCGTGTACGTATGTCGGTGTGCGTGTCTATATCTGGTGTTTACTGACATCTCAGGTGTTAAACAACACATATACATTTTATCATGACAGTACAAGATTGAGAGGATCGCTCGACAACTCAAACAGTCGAAACAAACATGCATAGGGCTACTTACAGATTGGCGGTCGATCGCGATTATGCGGCGGTCGACCACGACTGATTCCTGGGCTTACCCAGGTCTCGTTCCTGTACGCGGTCGACCGTCGCTAGGGCGCGGTCGACCGTGGGCTAAAATTACAGGTTCTCAGGCTAGTTTTGTGTGTCGTGTTCACGTCTTATTTTGGTGATTCAAACATGATTAAAACAATCTGAAACTTGCATGAAAACATGTCTATAGCAGATAAAAACTTCCGAGAACAAATCCAACATATATAGCATGATTATTTGCAAAAAATTCATATCAAAAACCTTATTCTTGCACATGAACTTGAAATAAAGCACAAATCATCTTTCATTAGATTTAAACCACTTTTAAATCATTTTTAGATCTTAATTACTTTTGTAAAAATCGTTCTCAAAATTTTTAATATGGAAAGACCTAGTTTTTATACATATAATACAAAGAATTGACTTTTATACATAAACTAGTCAATTTGGCTCTATAAAACATGTTAAAAACTCTTTAAAAATGTTTTAAAAACTAGAAGGGGGATTTGCAGAGATGAACTCGCCTGGGGTTTGTAGAAAAACGCTTAAGAAGCCAAGCCAAAGAAGATCTACAAGCCAAACGCCAAAAATCCAGTGAAAAATCCACTTGAAAGCCTCCAAACTTCTCCAAGAATCAAAATAGGGTTTAAAGAGGTTTTGGTGGCTGTTAGGGTTCTTAGAAAATTGAAAATATCGTGAATATATATATATATATATATATATATATATATATATATAAACACACACACACACACACACACACACACACACACACACACACACACACACACCAGGAAACGAATATAGGTTTTAGAAAACCGAAACCAACTCAAAACAGGAAACAAGTCTCTGCAGGTTTCGCGGTCAACCGTGACGGTCGACCGGACTGGAATTTTCCAGTTTTTCATGTTTTTGGCTGTTGTGCATGTTTCGACTCTTTTCTTTCTCATATATGAACTCGTTCATACTCAAAATACATGGTATCATACTCATAGACCATTTAATTATATTTATCAAAATAAATATTCATAAATCATAATTAATCTCATATTAATTATATTAACATGAATTTTTTTCGGGGTTTTACATTCACCCGCCCCCCTTAAAAGAATTTTGTCCTTAAAATTCCGCAGTCGCATTGCAAAGATTAATAATACGAGAAAAGCACAAAAAGGGAGTAATCCAAACAAGGAAACCCTCATGTACACATCTCGTATCATTAATATCCCGATTTGAAATATAAGTGTTTTGCGGTCTCTTGCTTGCGTGGGTCTTTTACCTGTGACGGGGATGTTGATATCCGTGGACCACCGATCGATCAGATCCGTTTTGGAAAAATCCGGCAGAGTTTCGTCGATCTGCGTGAGATCTAGAAACTCACAGCTCCTATCTCGGATAAATCAAGATATTTGCTCTTCTTAGTATCACCGCCAAGGGGCAACACTAAGGAAAAGAGAAGGGGGGAATGAAGAAGTCTCCTTTGCTGTAGAGGGCTCGATCACTCGTCGCTGCATTAGGGCTTCGCCTATCCTCTCTAAAATTCCAGCTCCACAAAAATGAGGCCCAAGGGTCCTATTTATAGGCAAGAGGGGACCCTAGGGGGTCATAACCAACCTTATCTGTAAAAAAAGCCTTGAGACACCCCTTGGGGTGTCTCGGCCAGGCCGAGACACCCTAGGGTGTCTCGGCCAGGCTGAGACATCCTTGGGGTGTCTCGGCCAGGTCGAGACACCCCTGGGGTGTCTTGGTTTTGCCAAGACACCCCTAGGGTGTTTCGAGCTTGCCGAGTATAGGCATCGAAAATTGCCGATAAGGTCCCCGCTCACAGCTCAGTGTTAACGAGCGACGATGAACGTCACTACCCGGTTCACAAGAGTTCAAATGATGTCGGTGAGCGCCTG
>BQKN01066769.1:0-48475 GCA_022839385.1 Asparagus kiusianus
ATTTTGAGAGCTTTGTGAAGCAAATATCGACACAAGGGCAAGATCATCGACGTGTAGCAAGGAGAAAACGGATTGTTTGCACTTCCAATTGCTTGTTGTTTATCTCAGAGGCTTAGAACGACATTTGAGGTAAGACTATTGTAGGCGTATAAAACTGCCTAAAGGTCCCTTAACACAGCTCGGCACGGTGATTCGACAAACCAACGAACCATCGAGCGATATATCCAAGCATGTTCGTTAGACCATAACACTGAAGCCAAATGAGAAGCGACGAAGCGGATTAACGAGGCGACGAGGTTAACGAATCGCACGCAAACAACAGAATATTTCCAATCGCGTGCCCAATCAACACCAAAGCGGATTTACTACCAAATCAGGATCCAGACTGCCAAATCAGAGTCCAGATCAACAAATCGAGTTCGAATGAAGCGCAAAACCGGAAAACGGCAAAACACAAAGCACCTGGAGGGCTCGGTCGAAACCGAGCCACTTTTGGGTGGCTCGGCGGCCGAGCCACCAAGGTGGCTCGGCGGCCGAGCCACCAAGGTGGCTCGGCCACCGAGCCACCTCTAGGTGGATCGGTGGCCGAGCACCTAGGTGGCCGGCCGAGCCACCTTTTGGGTGGCTCGGTGGCCGAGCCACCTTGGCCGAGCTACCTGGGTCGAGCCACCCAGATCTGGGCCTAGATCTGAGCCCAGATCTGGTTTGAGGAGCCTATAAATAGACCCCTAGGCTCATTGTTTTGGAGGTTGGATTTTTTGGAGGCGAAACTCTGCTGGATTAAAGGCTCAAGACTAAAAAAGATTGAAGCTTTGGAACTTTGAAGAGGGAGACTTTTCAGATCTGGTTCTTGGCGATCATCCACGTCAAATAAGGTAGGAGTTCGAGAGAGATCAGATCTGAGATCTACACGGTTATCCTCCGGATCAAAACTTGGTTTTTGATCCCGAGAAGAGTATCGATTTCGCTTGGTCGATTTCGATTACTTAGGGCTATTATTTCTTTGGTGAAATAATCCCCTCGGCTGTTATTTCCTTCGTGAAATAACACCCGCCATACCGTGTAGATCTGACCGGATCAAGATCCCGCGGTGGTCCACGGATTAACCCTGGCACAGGCAAAGAACCCATACAAGCAAGAGACCGCAAAATAGGATCTTACGATTTGTTCAGGAAAGTTGTAATCTTTTTTTTTAGATTTTTCTTTGATTTTGTTATAACCGGATCTTATAAAAAGACCGGATCCCTTGTAACGGATAAACTGTTGCTAATGGAAATAATGAGATCAGAGAAAGCAATTTTTCCCGCGAACAATCTGGCGACCACAGTGGGAGCCGCCGATCTCGCTGCCGAGATCGTTGCGTCGTAGCCGCGGATCTCAATCCCGGTTCAAGGAGTATCTGTCATCCTCGTCCGGATCCACCTCCCCCCGCAAGTCCAAGAAGTCTCCGAAGTTCTCCTCTAGGAGAAAAATCCATTGGTATGAAGAAGTGGAGAATACCAACGAAGATCTCACCCCGATTGATGCCAAAGTTGCATCGGGTAAAGTTTCACCGACCTCCAACCAGATCAAACCTGTCCTTGCCAACTCCTCCGTCGCCGAGGGTGTAGTCACTCTCTCAAAGAGAGCCCGCCAGAGGCGACGTCAATGCCTGGCGCGGCAATTCGCAAAGGCGATGGAGTCCACTGACGGAATCCGCTACGACGCGGATCTGAAGAACAGGAGAGGCAAACAGCCTCAGCAACCAATGAATGGCAGCTCCTCCAAGCCGCCAACGAATGAATGGATCCGTGTCAAACGGAATCGTTCGACACTGGATGAGCGCATTCGCAATCGCCGCACACTGTCAGCGCAGACACGGGCTCAAGTCCAAGAAGCCCGCAGAAGACTGCAAAAGGAAGTGGCCAAAAAGCCACCACCAACCCGCCAAGTATGGAGGCCGAAGTCTGAAGCGGCGATTCAGGCTAAAAAGCAACCATTGCAGCCTTCAGCAAAAGTTCAACCTCTGGCGAACCAACCTAAATCGCCGATAATTCCCATAGCTGCTCCGGGAAATCCCGCAGGACCATCCCGAAGAAGGAGGTTAGTTTTGGAGCGCCTCGGTCCACTTCCCGATGAGCGATGCAAAGCTCCAGTTCAAGAACGTTTGGACCCGATAAAGAAGCCCCGAACGACTCAACATGCTGAGAGTCGTAGCCACCCTTAACATGACAAAGAGATCATGGCAGCTAGGCGCACCAATTTGTGCATTGAAGTCCAGGAGCCAGCTGAGAATTCACGCCCACAAAGGCATGTTTCGAGGCGCGTGACTCTTGAAAGCCCAAGGAAGGCAGTTCGCCCTCAGAAGGAAACATTGTCATCTGATGATGATAGCGTTATACCTGAGAAGTCGTGCCAACACACGATAGGTTACTCCGACCTTCAAACCAACGAGTTGTACTATCGTGTTGGGGGTACGAGTAAAACCAGGAAGAGGAGTCCTCGAGAACTAGAAACTCAATGCCCCTGTTCCAAACTCATTCGGGCAGTATTGTCTGAGTACAAGTGCACCAATACAGTCCCCGAAAGAATTTCGGTTTTCAAAAGGCTCAATACCGAAACGCCAAAACCAAAGCCTAAGCGTTTCCGACGAAGAAGAACGGTAGTTGAAGATGGAGAATTTTCGAGGGTCACCACTAATATGACCAGCAAAGGGACGTCGACACAGGATAATCCCGAGTCGATTACGAAAGTACCCCGGTGTGTAACCCGTCTGCAGTCTGGAGCCATCATACGAGCAACTTATGGTAGGATTCGGATAAGATTACCTTCAGAAGATGAAGAATCGGATGTCGGCTCTGCGGTCACATCAGATAATACAGTATCCAGCGAGGGACAACCCCGCGAGTCACTTATGATAAGTGTGGAACAAGTGGCCAAGATGCTCGAAGAAGCCATGGTCAAACAACAGGAGAGCTTCAGGTTCGAAATGCAGATGGCCATGCAGAATATGAGAGAAATGCATGACCAACAAATCCAAGCACTGACAAACCAGCAAGGCGAACCAAGTCGTCGTAACCAGGTTAATCAGGAAGATGAGGACACACATGCGGATGAAGCTCATAATGCTAATAATCCTCCCGTCAATGCAGGGGGTGGTAACGAGAATGCTAACGAAAATACAGGTGAAAGTTTGAAGATTAAAAACCTCGAGAGCAAAATCAATACGTTGATTTCCGCTCAAGAGATGAAGAAAACGGGCATTCCTTGTCCATACCCAAGAGAATGGGAATCAATCCCGTATCCGACGAAGTTCAATCTAATTAACTTCACGCCATTTGATGGGAAGGGTTTACCCACTCAGTATTTAATTTACTTCAAAGCACACCTAGGGGTTATCTCTGGTAATGAGCCTCTGATGGTACGATCCTTCATTGGCACTCTTCGTGGAGCCGCCTTCGATTGGTATCGCCGCCTCAAGCCAGGAAGTGTGAATAGCTGGGACGACATGGAGACTAAATTCCTCACTAACTTCTTCGACGATGACACCGAGATATCCATCGGGTCGTTGCTTGACGAGAAACAGAAAGACGGGGAATTAGTTGATACCTTCGTCAAAAGGTTCCGGAACAAGGCGATGAACTGTCGGGACCCGATCATTGAGGAGTTCATTCTCCAGACTTGCCACAACAACCTCGCATTGGACGTGTTGGAAGCAATGGGGACAGCACCGTCCAACACTTGGAAAGACTTGAAGGTGCGCGGTGAACAAGCCAAACGCTTCCTCCGAAGGAAGAAGGCCGAGAGGAGTCAGTCAACGACTAATCCTCCGAACTCAAACTTCGCCTCCCGTGGTAAGGGCAAGACACCTGCAGTGGCTGTTGATGCTAATCAAACATCGCAACAGCAGCCCCGGAGACAGCAGAAGACTTCAGATCAGAGGCTCCAAAAAGAGTATTCCTTCAAGGACGAAGATGTTCCAGCCATCTTCGAATCCCTCCTTGAAAATAACAAGATCAAACTGCCACCGATCACGAATCAGGAGGAAGCTGACGATACTGCGGATCCGAAGTACTGCACGTACCATAGGAGGATCCTTCATCCCACCAAGGCCTGCTTTACTTTAAAGAATAGCATCCAGACCTTGGTTGAAGACGGCGTTATAACGCTAGGGTAAGCCAGTTGAGAACGGCAACACTCCGAAGAGTATATGAGTATAAACTGCTTCTCAATCCTCCGACCGGTATAAGAGGTTAAACTGCTCCCTGATACTCCAACATGTATATGAGTCTAAACTGTTTCATTTCTTTCACGGGAAGTTCCTGGAGAATTTTATACGTAATATTCTTAAGGATAACCCGATCATACAACCAGATGCAATGATAAACCCAGTTTCACGAAGAAGCTGAGGGTGGATGATTCATGTAACGGGAAGTTCCTGAAAGGATGATACATGTAATTTTCTTAGGGATAACCTGATCATTACAAATTAAGTGATAAATACTAAACCCCCACTGTGATTAGGGCCACAACCAAAATCCCCTCTTGATTCCTTCAATGAACGAGAGGCCCATAAATTGAACGATCAAAACTTCCTACAGTTAGGATCGTCTCGAACCTCCCATTCGGTCAAACCTTCCTACAATTAGGACCAAAACCAAAATCCCCTCTCGATTTCTCCAATGAACGAGAGGTCCACTTTCAAATCGAGTGATCAAACCTTCCTATAGTTAGGATCGCCTCAAACTCCTGCTTGGTCAAACCTTCCTACAGTTAGGGCTAAAACCATAATTCACTCTCGATAAACGAGGAATTCACCTTTTGTTCGGTAATCAAACCTTCCGACAGTTAGGGTTATCCGAATCTTTTCGATACTCGGAGTGGAGATCCCACTCGTAGTTTCACCTTTTCAGATTTTAGGGGTGGAGATCCCACCTCGAGTCTCCTTTCCAACTGGAGATAGAATATAAAATTCTTCCTCTTCAGCTTTGGAAGATAGAATATAAAATTCTTCCTCTCCCGTATCGGGTTCGTCTTTGCCCCAAGAGAAGACACCACTTTTTCAAACTTCTAAAATCCGTGCGTCATACACACGGGGAATTTTATCCCGAATCCTAAGCAGGGATAAGTCAACGCCTAACACGTGTTGCCGGTTTAGTCTTTCACCGATTGAAGAAGACACCAGAATTCAAGCGTAGGAAGTTTATCCTGAATCCTAAGCAGGGATAAGTCTGCGCCTAACACGTGCTGCCGGTTTAGTCTTTCTCCATAGAAAAAGACACCAGAGTTCGATTCTGGGGTATCTTATCCTGAAACCTAAGCAAGGATACGTTTGCGCCTAACCCGTGCTGCCGGTGAGTGTTTAACCGTTAAAAAGAACACCCGCCCACATATTCAACATTTTGGCAGGTTGTTATTAATAACACCAAAATCCATGCCTTACACGCATGAGGAATTTTATCTTGAATCCTAAGAAAGGATATGCCGACGCCTAACACGCGTCGCCAGGTTAGTCTTTTACTGTCCAAGAAGACACCAGAACCTGATTCTGGGGACCTTTATCCCGAAGCCTAAGTAGGGATAAGTCAGCGTCTAATACACGTTGTCGGGTAGCCTATTCCCGTAACAATGGCGAAGTCTATGTATTCGAAGTCATAGCACAAAGTCTTAGAGAATTCACTCTCTTAGCACAACGTTACATGCGGAACGGATTTAGACAATCCGCATGCTAGCCCAACTCAAACGGTAGTCGGTAAAGGCTAATCAAATCCGTTGAAGGCTGGGGGTTAGCCAAAAATCCTAAAGTCAACGCCTAACACGCGTTGCCGGGTAGCCTATTCCCGTAACAAATGGTAAAGCCTATGTAATCGACATCATAGCACAAAGTCTCAGAGAATTCACTCTCTTAGCACAACGTTACATGCGGAACGGATTTAGACAAACCGCATGCTAGCCCGACTCAAACGGTAGTCGGTAAAGGCTCATCAAACCCGTTGATGGCTGAGAATTTGCTAAAAATTCTATAAATGCGAGTCATTGACGCATCGACTTTATGAGTTGGTCTCGTGACTTGGGCATCCAATAACTTTGGGATAAGATCCATATATGCAGACAAAACAACTGTAATAGTTAGTCCTGTAGCCCCAAATTTGAGACCGCCACGCTCCAATTCCTTAAGAGCTTAAACTGTGTAGACTCCAGCAGATGTACGAGTATAAACTGTGTCAAACGTCGGACAACGCGTCACAATGAAGCTTAAACGCCGGACAACGCGTTACAAATGAAGACTCAATGCTAACAATCGATGGTCAGTTCCATGTTGAAACAACAAACACGAGCTAAAGATCAGAAAATCAGGAATTGACTTCAAGTTCAAAATTCCGACAACGGTCAGACAATAAATGCAGCACCGGAACCCTTGCAGACATTCGACAAAGCAACGAATAGCCTGGAGGATTGAAGAAATCAAGAATAGAAGTCATTCCAAAGTCCCGTCATACCGATTGAAGGTTGGGACAATCATATCCAAAGTGTTCCAGACTCTTCCATAAAGGAACGAGGCTGAAATACTTTGGAGGGGTATCTGTAGGCATATAAAACTGCCTAAAGGTCCCTTAACACAGCTCGGCACGGTGATTCGACAAACCAACGAACCATCGAGCGATATATCCAAGCATGTTCATTAGACCACAACACTGAAGGCAAGTGAGACGCGACGAAGCGGATTAACGAGGCGACGAGGTTAACGAATCGCACGCAAACAACGGAATATTTCCAATCGCGTGCCCAATCAACACCAAAGCGGATTTACTGCCAAATCAGGATCCGGACTGCCAAATCAGAGTCCAGATCAACAAATCGAGTTCGTATGAAGCGCAAAACCGGAAAACAACAAAACACCAAGCACCTGGAGAGCTCGGTCGAAACCGAGCCACTTTTGGGTGGCTCGGTAGGCGAGCCACCTCTAGGTGGCTCGGTGGTCGAGCCACCACTTGGTGGCTCGACCAAAACCGAGCCACCACTTGGTGGCTCGGCCAAAGCCGAGCCACCAAGTGGTGGCTCGACGAGCCCCGAAGGTGGCTCGGTGGCCGAGCTACCTAGGTGGCCGGCCGAGCCACCTTTTGGGTGGCTCGGTGGCTGAGCCACTTAGCTGGCCGAGCCACCTTAGCCGAGCCACCCAGATCTGGGCCCAGATCTGAGCCCAGATCTGGTTTGAGGAGCCTATAAATAGACCCATAGGCTCATTGTTTTGGAGGTTGGATTTTTTAGAGGTGAAACTCTGCTGGATTAAAGGCTCAATACTAAAAAAGATTGAAGCTTTGGAACTTTAAAGAGGGAGACTTTTCAGATCTGGTTCTTGGCGATCATCCACGTCAAATAAGGCAGGAGTTCGAGAGAGATCAGATCTGAGATCTACACGGTTATCCTCCGGATTAAAACTTGGGTTTTGATCCCGAGAAGAGTATCGATTTCGCTTGGTCGATTTCGATTACTTAGGGCTATTATTTCCTTAGTGAAATAATCCCCTCGGCTGTTATTTCCTTCGTGAAATAACACCCGCCATACCGTGTAGATCCGATCGGATCAAGATCGCACGGTGGTCCACGGATTAACCTCGGCGCAGGCAAAGAACCCACACAATCAAGAGACCACAAAACAGGATCTTGCGATTTGTTCAGGAAAGTTGTAATCTTTTTTTTTTAGATTTTTCTTTGATTTTGTTGTAACCGGATCTTATAAAAAGACCGGATCCCTTGTAACCGATAAACTGTTGCTAATGGAAATAATAAGATCAGAGAAAGCATTTTTTCCTGCGAACAACTATCTTTATCCAAACCTATCCCCATAGTTAAATAACTAGTGTAGATGATTAATATGATGTTGAATATGTGTTTTCATGCTTTAATTTTAACCTGAGGTGTTAAAAGTCATATTTTTGATAGTAAACCTTAAAATAAATGCTAGATGAATAATCTTTTCTTTCTGTTTATGATAGTATCATCATCATGATCATTAGACTTTTTTCATAATTTTATTTATATATGAGAAATTTAAATGATGTACTATATATATGTTTTTCTGCAGAAAACTGCAGCAATTGTATAATCTTTAATTGAGAGTTTAATATAGCAAACAAACTCCAAATTTAACCAAACTAGTTTTAAATGAAAGTTATATGTATCTTGTTTCTAAAACAAAAAATCATTTTTAAAAGACTTTGTATAGAGAAAGATATGGTATATTTACTAATAACATGTCCTGTTGAAAAATGGCTGCACATATATAATGTTTAACTAGAGATTTGGGATAGCAAATGAACTCCAAACTGAACCAAACTTATGTCATTTGAAAGATGTGTGAATCTAGTTTTTAAAACAGAAAATCATTTGTAAAAATAGTTTTCCTAGAGAAAGATATACTTATTTTACTAATAGATATCTCGTCTGTTTTCCCTACTCGTTTTGTGGAGCTGTGTTGCGCCGTTTTGAGGTGCGTTCGCGGAGTTTTAAGCTGCTTGATGTTACATGTATAGTCATGAATATGTTATGTTATACATTTAAGAATCCTAAGGGGATTGATGAAATTTGATTTGATCATATTTGAATTAGATATCGTTCATATACATGTTGGATGTCGTTGATGAGCACAACTCAGTACTATATAGGATAGTGCGTCGACATACCAGATATATACAATTTATACATGAGGTAACTGTCATTGATGAGCACAGCTTAGTACTATATGGGATAGTGCATCGACATACCAGAGATACAAAGATTTATATGAGGTGGATATCGTTGATGAGCTCAGTTCAGTACTACATAAGGTAGTGCGTCGATATTCCACATGTACAGGCCATTGAGTTGGGTTTTAGGAGGCTTGATTTAGCCGTTCGTCCCGCACTAGGGTGCAATGAGGCGTGAGCCTTATTTCTAGAATGCCTATTTGGTAGTCCGTCCCGCACTCAGGTTACGCACTGAGATCGCGATGAGGCTTATGAGCCGTGTACACAATTCAGGATACCTACAGAGTAGTCGGTTACACTAAGATAATTACTTGATAGCCTAAGAATAGAAGATGCCGATTATGAATACGACCTATCATTGAACTATATGACTGAGATACGTTACTTTTAAAAGTATACAAAATTATGTGTTGGTATTTTATTCTATCTCTCCAGTGATAGTGGAAGATATTATAAATACGATGTGTTGATATCTTATTTCTTCTTTACTTTTTAGCTGGGATCAATGATTAGAGATTCACAACTTGAGACATATGGTATATATATGAGGGTTTCCTTGTTTGGATTATTTCGCTCGACGTACTAGTCTCGTGTATGAATTTCTAAATATTAGTTTCATTAGTTTGTCTTTTCTTAGTTCGGTATTAATGTTTAGATTTCTATAATTTGAGACTTATGGTATATACATGAGGGTTTCCTTGTTTGGATTATTTTACTCGACGTACTATGTCTCGTGTTGTAGGTTTTTAAATGTTAATCCTAGTTAGATACGTGGAAAATGAATCTAGGTAGACTATGCTTAATAGATAGAGTATTCACTCTATCTAGTAGCCCTTCCCCTGGGGGCGGATGGAGGTAATTTTGTTGTAGCGCTCTGACGCTCTTGTTGTTATTTTTTTCTTTTAAATTACTTTTTAGGTAGTTCGGAGTTTCGGAGAGCCGCAGGGTGACGGAGTTCTGGCATAGTAGCCGTCGCGTATTTTTACTTGTAGAGACTCCACTATAGTTTTGACTTTTATCCAGACATTAGATTTTCATATTCGTATTGTAAAGGCAGTGTGCCTTAGTACGATTTTTAGTTGATTCATGTTGAGATATTTTCATTATTCAGATATCAGATGTATTATAGTTGAGACGTGATTATTTTCATTTATGAGATATCTCTTCTATATCATGTCTATTACATTTATTCCCTTTATTTTTCCTGTTTGTACCTTCGCTTCTATTTGGTTCTACTAGAGGATATTGCTATGATTGGTGAAACATGTTTATGCACAGTGTGGGTGCATGGCATATTTGACATCTCTGGTTTCACCTTGGACTGTAGTCTTGTGTGAACCCAGGGGCGTCACAAGAAATTCTCTTGGACATAACTATAAATCCTGGGAATTTTCTGCTCAATACCCCAAGGAACGATTTTGTCGGGTTCATCTTCAACTGATGTGTTCGCATGATATCGAACATTATCTTCAGGTCTGTGAGATGATCACCTTTATGTTGACTTTTACTACTATATCATCAATATAGCATTCAATCTTCTTGTGTAAGTGCTCGTGAAAGATCACGTTCATTGCTCATTGATAAATGATACCTACATTTTTTAATCAAAAGGGCATCATTGTGTAGCAATACACTTCCCATGGTGTTCTGAAAGCAGTATGCTTTTCATCTTTAGGATACATCTTGATTTGATTATACCCGGAGAATCCATCCATGAAAGACATTCTCTCATGCCTGCAGGTGTTGTCGATCATGATATCCGTGATGGGGAGTGGAAATTCATCTTATGGATAAGCTGTGTTAAGGTCACGAAAGTCAATACATATTCAGACTTTACCATTTTTCTTGGGGACTAGAACAATGTTGTCAACCCAGTCAGGGTGTTGTTTCTCTCTGACAAAGCCTGAGTCTATAAGTTTTTTGACTTCTGACTCAATCGCTTCCAAAATTTCATAATTTCCAGAAGAAACCGACGTTGTTATTGCTTGACGGGTTTAACGTCCGGATCTGTGTTGAGACGATGTATGGCTTGTTTTGGGTCAAGGCCAGGCATATCTTCATAATTCCAAGCTAAGACATCTATGTACTCTCGAATAAGAGTTATAAGATCTTTTTTCTCAGATGGTGATAGGCTTTCACTTATGAAAATAGGTTTAGGATCAGATTAACTTCCCATGTTGACCTGGATCACTTTATCTTCAGTAGGCGGCTTAAGTTGTTCGAAACGCCTATCCTACAAGATGTTAAGACGTTTGATCTAATGGTCATTGGTCGATTCAATCAACTTTTCATCACCCCCTACATCTTCATCTAGATGACTAGTTCAAACCATGTTTACGATCAAACTTCTAAAGAAAGGTCCGACGCTGACATCGGATTCCCATGATGATGTCCTGGATGAATGATCCTAACACAGACAATTACCGGTTTCATTTTTTAAGAGGGAGGGAGTTATAATGTAACCCATACATCTTCTAGTTTTCTGATAATAATCCGGAAGTTTTTCTTCGAGAGTGAGGGACATTCGAATTGGCGTTCGCCTTTCTTTCACAAAGTTTAAACCCTATTTTTTATTAAAATTATATCCCATTCTCTTAATCAGATATATGGAATTGGGTTCGTGGTAATGGAATTGTGGGATTCCGTTATCTTCTTCTGAACTTCTTCATTTGAGCATTTCAGGTTTAACTTTACCGAAGTGGATAGACTTTTGCCCTTTCTTTTTAGACGCGACTTTGAAGAAAGCCTTCTGGGCTTCTTCTACTTTTTCATCTGAGGCTAAGGATGACTTAATCGGCAATATGAGTGATGTCTCTGCACATAATGTGCTCCATGGGTTGGTACCTACATTAGTATCAGTCTCTATTTGTTCATTTTTAGATGATACATCAGCCAAGTACGCCAAAATAAAGTCTCCATTAATGCACCACTCGCCCTCGCTCGGTACATTATTATTGTTCTTAATTTGACCCATTATATTAAAGTTTAACTCCCATGAACAATATTCTTCAGGGTCTGGCTCGATGTCGGTTTCGTTACCACTATCAACATCTTCTTTCTCCTTTGATTCCGAGTAGAAGATAGAATCTATGTGGAAGTTTTCCACCCCTCTGAAAGGTACTTTTCCATAATCATGGTTCGGACTTCCCCCTCATCATTAGCATACTTTATAACCTGATGTAAGGTAGATGGGACAATGCGGTTTGCATGAATCCATGGTCATCCTAATAATAAATTATAGGACGTGTCCGCATCTATAATGTAACAAGTCACCTCAGACTTGAGATCTCTGATTTGACACCTGAGTTTGATATTCCCTAGGGGTCGAGTACTATTGGCGTTGAAATCAAAAATAGTGGTTTGGGTGGTGTTCAACCGATGCATGGGAATCCCTAAGACCTACATGACCCTGTAAGGCATGATGTTAAGTGTTGAGCCTGAGTCAACTTGGACACGGCTGGTTTGTGAAGACCCGATATACCCTGTGTAGTATAACGGTCCGTCATATATATGTTTTACCTGCATATCGTCCTGAGTGAACAATATGCATGTTAGACTTCTTGCTGCTTGTAGGCATTGCAGGCAAGATTGGTTTTAGAAGCTTCAGGAGTCTGAGTAATCTACGTGATAAAGCTTTCAGTGTTCGTTGAAGCCTCGATTAGAGCTTCTTTGTGGTTTTAGACAGCCGCAGGAGCTCGTATAGGGTAATCCTGGCCGGTATGTTGGACAATTGTGCCAAGACATTGAATCGGAAAGGAGTGCTCGATTCCCCGGTTTCCTGAGAAAGGTTCTTATTGTACTGGGTTTCTTTCTGCTTTCCTTTGTCAATTGACTTTTGAGGAACATAACCCCCAGCGTCTTGGTGCTGTTCTTCTACTTCTTGAGCATTCTGGTCATAGTCTTTTAAGTAATTTTTTCCTGACTGGGTGCCAGGGTTACCTCATGGGTATGCTCTAAGAACAATTCTTTCTTATTTGAGTCGGCGAGAAGTTTGAGATGATCATCATTCTCATTCATGGAGGGGCTAATCATATTGGATGGCTTAGCCTTGCCTCTTTTCTTCCTGGACGAGATGTCCGTCCACTGTTAGTCTTCAACCAGATCGGGATGGACCCACATCATATCCCCTTTTGAGGTAGTGAGGGGCACCAACCCCCTGTCCTTCGGACCGTGTAATTCAGTATTTTTTATGTGTATTTCCCCTTTAAGGATGGGGACAACACCATCTACAGCTGCTATAAGAGGGAAATCACCGAACTGGACCGCTATCAAATTAGTGGATACGGTCTTCTGCTCGGGCTTCAACGTAAGCACATTGGCATTTACCAAATTTTGCAGGATATCCTTAAAAATATAGAATTTTCTGGTAGGATGTCCTAAGAACCTATGATAATGGTAGTAATTAGGGTTGTCGACTTTTCCTGCCTCATCTGGTTTCCTGATCACTGGAAGTTACAATTTGTTGTTCTTCTGAAGTAATTGGAACAAAGTGTCCATGTTCTCCTCTTTGAACGAATACTGATTGGATGCTCTCTACTGATTCGGTGCATTGCCTTGCTTGGCAGGTAATGCCCGTGTGCTAGCATCAGCAGCAAAAGTCTCCTTTCCCTTGGACCGTGGAGCATTGTTTTGGTTGCGCTGTTGCTGCGGCTTTAGTTGAGTAGCTTCTTTAGTCTTGACCCGAACAACGATTTCTTCGGCTTGTTCTCCTTACGAAACCAATTGTCTCTAGGAGCGATATTTTGCCACCCCCATTTGAGCAAGGAGCTGGATCTGCAAGTTATGCCTGCAAGCTTCGACCATACTAGATTAAGTCATACCTGATGGGCATCATAATGCCATGCTGTAAAATCTTTCCACGTATATTTTGATGGACTCTCCCTTCCTCTGCTTGGTGGTGAGAAGGGTCGGGACAGACACTTCCGAATCATCTTCGAAAAATCAGGCTAGGAAGAGCCTTTCCAGATCTACACATTTTTTAATAGATCTAGTAGGCAATTTCATAAACAACTCGAAGGCAACTCCCTAAAGAGTACCGTTGAAAAGGCGAGTCAGAATGGCGTCGTTTACTACCACATCTCTTGTCTGTGACTAGAAGTAGTAGATGTGTTGATTTGGTGATCCTATACAGTCGAAAGGTTGCTAGGTTAGGGCCTTAAATTTCGGTGGATAGGAGCTGTGTCCCACTCAGCAGGATAAAGTCGTACTATCCCTTCTTCACGAAGCTCACTTCTGTTGGCGATTGTGTTGAGGCAGGCCTCTAACTCATCTACTTTAGATGACTAAGGATTCGGTTCCCTTTCTATCTCTTTCTCATTTTCAGAGGAAGGCTCCAAATTATGGGTTTCTCGATCTGATTTCTCATGTGCCTTCTTCTTTCCCTTTGAAATTGTCCTCCGGGAAGATTCAGGCTTTTGGCCTCTTGCTGTAAGGAGTTGGGCCAACATCTCTTTCACTTGGAGAAGTGGTTCTTGCTGTACCTGGATCATGACTTGATGCTCGTCAACCCTCTTAGTTAAGTCATCAGAGCTTCCAGTCATATAAGCGGGAGCCTCACGTGCCACGACGGAGCTTGATGATTGAGAATCAGCAATTGCTGAATGTTCATCATCTGAAGTAATACCCTTGGCTAACTTTTGATAATTAACCAAGCGGATAGCTCCTGTTCAAGTTCGAGTGCGGCGATATATTCCTTCAAACTCGTCGTAGATTTCCCGAACAGTCGGGGAGTGGCTTCTTTCTAATTCGTCAGAACTGGGAGCTGAGGTCTTCCCTCTGCCGATCACATTAATTGTGACTTCAGGATATTCATATTCAGAAATCTTCTTCTTGTAATGATGTCATCGCTTGGCAGGCCTGGTGACATTTGCTAATCGGTCAAATACTGATTGTCGATACGCGGACACACAACAGTGACACTCTGAGAGGACTGCAGAAATAAGCTGCTCACATTAGCATGAATGAACTGTTTGTTGAGCAGGTCTCCCTCTTGATAGAAATTCTCGCAACTCAGAGACTTGGGATCAAGAATCATGAATCCTAAATCTATATTGGTCTTTCTAAACTTGGTAGACCACGTCGTGTTTTGGAGAAGGAACGCGAGGATCATGTCTAGATTTGTGAACGCAAAGCCGAGGCCTACATTCCTAAAGTGAGATGTGTCCTTGCCGGTCATATTTTGGTTGAACGCACTTCTGAGGCGTGTGTTTAGTTGAGGAAACAGACCCCTGAGGGTCGTGTTTTGGTTGGACGCACCCTTGTGGTGTGCGTTTGACTGATGAAACAGACCCTTGAAGGCCATGTTTTTAATGAACACATCCTTGAGGGTTGCGTTTGGTTGGTGAAACAGACCCCTGAGGGTCATATTTTGTTTGAACGCACTCTTGGGATATGCATTTATCTTTGGTAGCACTTTCCTGAGGACTGCGTTTTGGATGAACAACGCGCCACTTAGGGTCGCGTTTGAGTTGTATTACGCGAGGCTCATAATTGGGCTCATTGCCATGAAGTGTGAATTCTATGGTAGAAACGCGATGTTCAGGCAGGGACTCAAAAACACGATCCTCACGTTGGGCAAGAGATCGACTATTTTGCAAGTGCGCTCGCCATATGGATCTTCTCCTTCATCGAGCGGCGTTCTCCTTGACTTGTTTCAAAGCCTTGGAAGCAACGTCATTGATGTTTATAGAGCTCGCCTCCTCCATAGGCCTCTTGTGACCTGTAACACGTCGTGTTGATGCAGACGTGGGATATTCAACTCGTTGAATGAGTTTGGCATAGGCTAAGCCCACTCCTTTAGAGGAGGGGCTGTTTGATGAATCTTGGCCAAAGGAGAGGGCTTTCTTTGGCATTTTAGTAGCAGTTTGATCTCTTTGGAGATCTTGCAAATGTTATGCCTAGCCTTGTGGCTAAGCGAATCCAGAGGAGAGGGCTTCCTCGTACTTGGCTTAATCAAACTCTACAACGAGAGTTTTGACGGTTGTTCCGGTGAGATAAACATTGGATTGTGCTACCACTTCTTTCTCAGAGAAGCTTGTCCCCAGCAGAGTCACTATCTTTTGTTTTGTAAAAAATTTATAACAAAAAGAAAGAAATATATCTGGTTTGTATTCTCTCAATCTCAATTACAATTTAGATTTCCGATTACAAAAGAGAAGAGAATTGATCTGAATTCTTCTCTTTGTTTAATTCTGGGTTCTTCACGGTGGCGATGAAGTGCCTCCCTCGAATGCTCGCGTCAAGTTTGTTCTCCGTTGACGATCCGCACATCTTGTCTTGCTGGAACAACTAACTTGCATGGCAAGTATGATTAAAAACTCTTAAACGAGTTTTATAACTCAGGGAAAGTGTTAAACTCTATGAAAAAGAGTTGTTTAAACCGAATAATCGGTTAATAAGGCAAGTATCCTAATCCTTTGGTACTGATGGATGCTCCAAGATCTTCTTGTTGCCAAAACCTTCCCTCTAGCCGATCTCGTTGATGATCTGATCTAAAAAATCCAACCTCTTACTCGGTTGAGTAATGTGGTTATTTATAGGGGGATAAGGGGTGTAACCAACCCCTAAATCCACGCCAACATGGGAAAGAATCCCTCAAAACATGGGATAAACAATTCTGAGGCCGTTTAGCTTGTGTTTGAATAAGTCAACCGCTTAAATCGGCGTTATAGGCCTTAACTCTGCGTCTTAGACTTGAGACGCAGAGTTGGGTGCTTGCTGAGAATTGAAAACGCAGGGTTCGTTTGTGCTCTGAGTCCTAACTCTGCGTCTTAGACTTGAAATGCAGAGTTGGGTATCTGCTAAAGATTGAAAACGCACGGGCCGCTTGTGTTTTATTTACTGAAGGTCGAAAATGCAGGGATCGCCTGCGTTTTAAAAACTGAAACGCAAAGGTGAATTCTGTGTTTAAAAGGGGCTAATGACTTGTAACCTCTTCTGTAAAGCATTGCAAAAACCATTGTTCAGTAATCTTTACTTTAGCTATTTTAAGGTGTGAAAGTCGTCAGATTGTAACTCTCACAGTTGATGGTAAAGACAACTGAATAAAGTTTTCATTAGTCGTCGGAAGGGTCGTTGAATTTTAACTCCTCACGATCTATGTGAAAAGTCCTTAACTTGCAACTTTCATTTGTTGACATGAAAGTCATTTGATTATAACCTTCTTGGTCAAGATTGTTGATTGAGATTTGATAGGGATCAGCTATCTATTGTGATTTTTAGACAGCCTACTAACAATAATTTTGCTACTTCACATGATTTGCATATATTGTGATATTTTCGGTTCAGTTCTGCGCTCTGTTTGAGCTAGTGGTGTTGTTTTTGATATTTTCATGCTGATTTTAAGCTTATTTAGCTCTGTATTGTGTGGGAATAGGTGCTGTTATGAGCTCTATTTGAGTTGATTGTGCTTAATTTGATATTTTTATGCTGATTTTGAACTTGTTTAGCTCTATATAGTGATCTTTTTGGTTTAGTTTTGAGCTTTGTTTGAGCTGTTAGGGCTGTTTTTGTTTTTATTATGCTAATTTCGAGCTTGTTTGAACTCAATTTGAGCTTCTGGTAATGATGATGGTCAACTAAATAAGATTACAAACTAATTTGCAATGTTCATAATAAGATAAGGTGTTCTTTATTATGTTATTAGAATGCAATCTACGTGAACTTGTATGTTTCAGTTGAGGCAATTAATTTTTTGATGAAAGACCAATAACTGAGCTAACTTACTACATGAAAATATCAAATTACGACATAAAATTGTCAAAGTGGTACATGATTTGTTTAGATCATTGATTTTGATCTAACCAGAGTAAATAAACTTCTAGTCCACGATGTTGGCCAATCCACTCTTTACCCATGTTGGGCACAGACCCATTGTTACCAACATTGTGTGCATGAGTTAAGAGCTCATTCATGTTCCAATTTGCATAGGGGATATCGTTACAATAGAGACACTTCCACTACCCGCTTCAGTCTCTAACTTTCAAAGTATTGACTTTTAGTATTACTTCTGCTTCTTCTATTATATCCCACATCTCATCACGCTCTCGATCTTCATCTGTATATGAAAATAATTCTTCATATGTTTGTTTCTGTGGTAGCTTCCAAGCACGCTAATTACAAAAGGAAAAAAATAAGTCTCTGGTCATTGGGAAAATAGTAATAGAATTTGTAGTTTTTTTAACCAAAATACATACCTTTGGATTTGATAAACATAACGAGTCACCACGGTCTCTAACACTCTTACTCATGTTTTTCAACTGTAGAAATTTTGTGTTCATGGACAATTGAGGATAGAAGGATTTTATAGGATTTGGGCATACCAAACTAGCTGTTAAAATAGTCGTTAAACTAGCCGTTGTAAAATGATGAATATGGTTGTTGACACTTTTCTATAAATTTGGTATATGTAACCAAATAAAAGAAAAGAAAAACTTGCCATTTCTATAAAGTAATGGGCCTATTTTCTTATTTTGAACCAAATAAACAAAGCACAAGAAATAAGAAAAATTGTATTTTTTGACTGCTCAAAACTTTTCTTATAATTTTTTAAAGAAATACAAACTATATTTTTGGGTGTTTTTCTTTTCCTATAATTTATAGAAATTGAACCAAACACCACCTTAGATCAAAGATTAACCAAGAGATAGGAGAAGGAAATTGAGGAAAAATACTGTTCGCTTGACATAGTGGGTCCTATAGTTAGAAGTAGTTTAATTATTATTTAGATAATTAAATATTAGGCTGAATATCCTAGAAAACCCCTTAACTTTCAAAAAACGAGAAAAAACCCACTTAACTATCAGGATTGTAACAAAACCCGCTTTAACTTTTAGATTTAATTAGAAAATCCCCTTTAACTTTTAGATTTTATTAGAAAATCCCCATAAATCAGGAGTTTTCAAAAAATTTAAGGGGTTATCAAAAAATTTAAAAGTTAAAGGACTTTGTGATAATCCTGATACTTAAAAGGGGGTCTTCTGATAATCATCCAAAGTTTAGGAGGGGTTTATGATATTTAGCCTTTTTATTTATGAGATCTATTTAGTAAAGAGTTTTGATTGATAAGATGTAGAGGATCTCTACAATGAAGGGTGTAGAAGATCTATATCCATATATATGTTTTCCATTTACTCTCTCCTTTCTCACTTATCCCTGTATCTCTTTGTTAATCATTGTCCTGAGAGCGATAAGCAATGGTTATCGAAATTCTATTGTGTTTTGAGTGATCAAATGCCTTTAATAGTAATCATCAATATAATTATAGTTTTTGTTGAGAGTGAAAAGTAAGAATAAACATAATGTACAAGGCATAAGTTCTTAGTATTACAAGGTCAAAAAAAAGGGAATACTTCCTAAAAACACTACAGCTTTTTACTAGCACTGGTACAGTATTCTTGGAAGCTTTTAAATCATGGAATTCTTGAAAGCTTGTAAAGTCATGCTTCACTGAGGGGGGAAATGAAATAATATAATCTACAAAGTGTTGAAATTTTTGGTAATTGTACAATAGATCCTACTTTCAAGATTTACTGACATAGCATCTCAAACTTTTCTAAAAAAAGAAAAGTCGAATAATCTAGGCATTGTATTTGTCGATTGTAGTGATAAAATAATTGCTAACGATATTCTTGTTGGATCTAGGGTGCAAGCATAGAGGGGGAGGTGAATAGGATTGTTATAATTTTTTGACTAACTCGGAATAAGCAGCAGAAATAAAATAAGTGAAAAACTAAAAGCAAGTCAACACAGGAATACATAAGATTTTAATAGTGATTCGGATTAAAATCCTACGTCCACTCTTTCTTCTCTTGAAGGACCTTCTTCACTATGATCAGAGTTCACCCAAAGCATAACTGAATTTGGTAGGCTTCAAAGACCGTACCTTGAAATCTACCCAAAACTAGTTGTCTAACCTAATTCTTCATAATAACTAGAAGAAACCTAGCACTAGCTACCAAACCCTCAATTAACCTGGCTTGAGTAGGTCAACCCTCAATTACCCAGGCTTGAGTATACTGTCAAAATCACAAGTTTAAAATATAACCAACTCAAAGTAGATAAAGAATAAAAGAATAATCTTATAGTCTTTTATCAAATTGTTCCCCAAATCATAAGTGATGTAGCATTGTAGGTGTAGAGAACTCCATCTCTCTCAATCAAACTTTAGTGAAAAACACACCAAGAAGAAGTTGAATGAGTCTTAGAGGAATAGATCATCTTTGTATTGCCTCTCATCAAATATGATCTCCAACTCCTCTATATAGGCCTTGATAGAATAGAAAAGAAATACTCTAATCAGAGTTCCAACATGAGATCAAATTAATCAACGAATGACTGATATTTAATATGAAAATCTACCAAAATGCTTCATAACCATCCTCTTCCTTCTTATTGTCTATCATCAAATATGATCTCCAACTCCTCTTATATAGTCCTTGATAAAATAGAAAATAAGTACTCTAATCAGAGTTCAAACAGGAGATCAAATTAATCAATGAATGACTGATATTAAATCTAAAAATCTACCAAAATGGTTCGTAACAATTCAATGGTGGGTCATGATCATCGATAGTCCATTGATGATCATTGATCATTGACTATAGTCTATCAATTTTGTGAATTCTAGTTTATGAATTTCTGTGATTGTTGATTATAGTCCATCGATGATCCTTGAGATCATCGATGGTCAATTGTAGACCATTGATGGTCTAATTTTTGCTTTCTATTTTCTCTGATTATTTCCTGTAGTCCATCATTGACTTGCTTGACTATCCGTCGTGCCTCTTGACCATTGATGGTTCAAAGGTTAAAATCAACGTTCGTGTTGATTTTTGCATCATTTTAAACTGTAACTTGTTCGTACATGTTTATACTAAAAATATATCATCTCACAAACATATCGATAGCAAATGAGAGTTTGTTATTAATCAAACAAGAGATATTGTATGAATAACATTCTGCATGAACAACATTCTAACAATTGGCACCTTTTGATAATAACAAAACTCAAAATTTAAACTACAGAATATAAAATATGGTGAGATATATATTTAGTACATATAACTATTGGGTCGAAAAAATTGATATTGGATTGATTCTCTTGTTTTAAGAAAACTGGGTTTGATCACTTGGTACGAAACCCTTACAATTACTCACTTTTTCTCGATTACAAATAAAGAGAAGATTAATTTAGCTTTTCTTTGCTTAACATGGGTTCTTGGTAGCGAAAGGATGCTTCACTCGATGCTTGAGTCGAGTTTACCTCTCGTTGATGATCAGGTCAAGATCGCTAAAGCTTCTCACGTTCGTTAGCCGGCTAGAATCAAAGTTTAAACTCTGGATCTGTACGTAGAAACTCTGATCTCCGATACTTCTTGAAGTCCAAGTCGAAAATTTCTAAACCTTATCCATGTAGCCATCCATGGCTATTTATAGGGTTTAAGCACGTAACTGACATGCTAAGATCACGGGTAGAGGGGCGTAACTGCCTCCTCCAAATGAGCGCACGTCGTAACATGCTCCTGAAGACTAGCCCACGTGGCTGACTAAGTCTTTGGAGTTGTTGCAGCCAAATCTCTCATGGACAATGAACCTTATCTTTAATTGAAACTGGGTTCTCCATGTACGACGAGCCTCGTTACGTAGAGAGGTTCATCTTACAAAGTGTACTTTGTAGTAAATAAGCTTGTTCTGATAAATTTTGTCTTCACTGACTTCATTTGACGAATTTCATCTTCACCAACGAACTTCGTTTTCGACAGCTAGAACCAACTGCGTAGTAAACCTGATGACTTTCCCTTAAATGAACCTCGTCTTCACTGATGAGCTTCAAATCCAACGATGAGTTTTATCTTCACTAACGAGCCTCATCCTTCGAAGATGAATGTCGAACCTTGTTTCTAATGACGAGCTTCACTGTTTGTTGTCGAGTTTTACTGCTCTATAACCTGCGTTCTCAAGGTTGATCTTCACTAACGAAAAGCTTCGTCTCTGATTAAGACGAGGTTTGTTTTCCTGACTATCCTTCTCATATTTTGAAATTTGGTATTTTTGAATGCCTACAAAACCCCCTTCAAAGTTTTCAGACATGAATTGGGTTGCATGTAGTCTGAAACACTTTGAATACCTATATGCATCTTGAACTCGTAGAGTTTATCTGACAAACCTAGTTTTATCATGAACTTCATCTTTACTATGAGGTTCAACATGGATATTATCCTGAAGTTCATTCTAGAGTTCGTCCCTTTATACGAGCTTTGTGAGGATAATAGTCATCTGACAAATGACACCTTGCTGCTTCGTCAGCAATGCTATTACGTACCTTTTCCAGACCTAATAAATGGTTGCCAGTTGGTGCCTAAAGATCTCTATGAATCTCATCCGCAGATCTTGTTGGGGAAAGATGTCATCAAACAATCTCAACTGAAAATCGCGACCCCTGATTCGACCTTTTCCCGCCCCTATATATAGGGCATCATCATATGAGAAATCCTTTCTTCCCTTTGTCGTTTGGACTATCTAAACTTCTCCTCTTCCAAAATTTTAATATTTCCTTCTTCACGAGCTCCTCAAACGAAATCAATGGCCCCCAAGATCGTTGTAGACCAAAGCAAAGGCAAGGGTAAGAAGGTTGTCGGTTCTTCACACGAACCTAATGTTCTACCTACTTTCTCGGGTAGTGGATCTAAACGTACGATTTGCATTCTAAAATATATCATCCCTATCTATTTTATACTTGGGTTTCTTGAGGAAGATGAACAGTTTCTTCCAGACTCATTATAAAGATGACGTCTTTTTGATTTGATGAGTCTCGTCATCGATGAGGCTCATCTCTATGACCTGTCTCGTCTTTTGAGGAGTCTTATATGCTAGTTGAATCTCATGTGTCTAACGATGTTAGCTATCCTGACGAGTGTCGTCCTCTAGCTTTGTTAAACAAAATTCGTTTATATGATGAACTTTGTCTTTTCATTGACTATGTTCATTGGATTGACGAACCTTGTCTTCAAATGATGAACTACGAACCTCATTTTCACTAACGAGCTTTGCTGGAATGATGAACCTCGTTTTCCCTGTCAAGGTTTGTTAAGTGAATGAAGTTTACTTGGCAGTTGTAACACGAGATTCATCATTTGAACGAATTTCGAAGTTCGTTGCTAGAATGATTTTCGTGTCATTTGGCTGTGACTGCTGCTCGAGACTAACCTTGTTTGTCTTTTTTTGTGTAGTTGTGTATCTCTCTGTTCCACTTCCCCAACATGGTGATCTAGGAGCGGATGGTACTCAAGTGGCTACACCTCATCCTTATTACTCCACCCTTGAGAGGATTCCTTTGTTTGGAGAACGGGAGCCAAAAGAAGTGGACATTCTTTCTGAACCTTTGATTTCCACATTTAGGTGTATGATCACTGATGCTCCCCTAGAGTCCATTAATCGTGAACACATTGTGAAGACTGTTCTCTTATTTGGAGACTCCTCAGAGGATCCTGACTTGTTGGATATCGGGACTTATGAATGGTTTAGAACTGTGAATGGGTGAAATTTGTTCTTGCCTTGGATAGAGCATGACGTTTCTCTTACTGCTTTGAAGATCATCTCAGCTTCAAGGAGAATGGACTGGGATTTAACCCCGACATAAGATGGGGTTAAATGTGGCTACTTTCTCAGAGCGGTGCTAAGATAGATAGCGGTAGCCGTTACATCACCGGATTACACACGGGGCTCTTTCAAAAGGAGCTTCCTGTTGGTGAGACTATTGAGGAGGCTAACACTTTTGCCCGTGCATTCTTTAGGCGAACGGGTTAATTCACTGCTAAAGACTTTAGGACTCCTGGCTGGTCTCATTGGAGTCCTACGCAATGGTGGTCTCGTATCACCGAATACATCTTGCAGGAGAATCAGGAAGACCTACAAAGTTTTGGTCTTTATGCACCCATCAGGGCAACACAATTCGGGTTAGTCAATAACTCCCACCAACTCTTTGGTATTTTGGAGTTATATAATCCTACAACCCGCACTTTCTTTACTCCTGATGGAGAAATAGGGATTGCTCTTCATGAGATAGAGGAAATCTTCGGGTTGCCAAATGGGAATTATCCATATGAGGAATACATCCTAGGTCAATGGGAGTTAATTGCTCTAGAAACAGAACACCCCCAGGTAGTAGAGACCTTTTGGGAGGTAATGTATCATTACCATATTTGCATGAATATGGAAGGATGGCCCAATAAGAGGGGTGAAAAGCTAATCAGCTATAACATCTGGGCGCATTACCTCTTCAAGAATCTGGAGCACAAGAATGATCCAGTAGTGCAATTGGGTCCTTGTGATGCAAGTGAATTGTCTCGACGACTACTTGCTTATCCACCCATGCATCGTGTATTCAATCGAATGAACAAGGTTACCCTGTCGGTACCACCTGTGAAAGTTATTTCTTTCAAGGTGGAGAGCCAATCTCTTCCAAGGCGTTGCTAGTAGGATATCATATGTTATGGTTTCAACAAGTCGTCGTTGTTTCCGGAAGCTTTGACATGTTGCCCATGGAAGTGGTGTTCCCTGCCGTATGTTTAGTGCACGGCCGTTCCTATGCCCTTCTTCCTGCCATGATTACCCACATTCATTATGGATTACGGAGTTTATGTTATTAATTTTTTCGTGGTAATGAGAATCCCAAGGTAGGGTTGTCCTACAGTTATTTCATAGCGTGGGTCGTCCTGCATTGCCCAACCCTTATGAGCATGCCTTCCACTCGTATAGATGGTCAAGTTACTCCTTTCATTTAGGGATTAAAAAACTCGGATTGGGAGAAACACTATATGGTCTTGGTAAGGCGCGTTCTCTGTGATCATAAGAAATGAGAATTCAACCGATGTTTTCCTCATTTTCCTAGAACCAGCTATGGATAGGCCATAGTGGATACATCAAACAGTCAGGGTTACACTACCCTATCACTTGGATACTTCATATGGCTTATGACCATTCGTCCTGGGTATCATATTTTTTGTTTCGGCCCAGTGTGTGTGTTAGAGCCTTACTTGCCCTGTCGCTTCACTCGCTAATTTGGCTACGCTCAGTTGTACGTCAGTAATCCTAACATTCAACTAAAATCTGAGGGTTGTAACTTGATATTAGAGCCAGAGCTTGGTATTGGACCATTGCCGAAGGCACAGGTGCTCGTTTCTTGCTTCCACAATAGAATCCCAAGCCTCAGACCACGCTCGCTTATTGCAAGTGGCATTGTATGGCAAACGCATCAATCCCAAACTTTAATGTTAATTCTTCGGGACTGCGGACTACGATACATTCAACATCGGTATAAATTTAGAAATGCTTCTAGACGAAGCCATATACTAGGACTCAAGGAGTTCTTGTATGCCGAGGAAAGTGCTGAGGTGGAAGAATCCCGCCCCTCTAGTCCTCATGAAACTCAGGAGGAGATAGACGCGGTTCTGAATGAGGATATGCCTCATAGATCTCCTCAGGTTGATGAATACGGGAGTCACATGCCTGCTGCTTCCGATATAGGAGATTCTCTTAGAGATGGAGCAGATCTTGGTAGGTTTGAGGATTTTGCCCTTACCGACAAACCTTGTGAGCCTCCTCCACATGATGCTTCTAAGGGCTTTTCTCCGCCCATTGAATCTACTGTCGAAGGCTCTCATCAGCAATCACAGGTTCTTGAAGAACCACCCCTCGGTAAAGGGATCACTGGTATGCCAACATTGAATTGTCTTAATTTCGACTTGTTTTCCTCTGACACTTCTTATTCAAGAAGAACTGTAGAAGTTGAGGCCCTGAGATAAGTGGGGGGAAAGTCTAAAGAACTTGGGCAGATGCGCAAGTCTAAACGCCTTGCCAAGAGACCAAGGCGAAATATTTCTCCGCCCAAGACCCCTTTGATAGAGTCACTCCGAGTTAAAATAGATTCGGAACTTAAGGATAAAGTTCCTTTAGCCCAACTCTGTACTGGATTGCGTTCAACGCTAAGCACCAACGTTGAAAACGCTCCTGTTGATCTTGATAAGATAGACATATAGTCATTTACTTTCTAAATTTTTAAGGTACTTACGAATCTGTTCACTGTGTTTAGTTGTTTCCACAGACTCCACTACCTTTACTAACGTAGGTATTGAGGCAGGAGCAGCTTCTGGTTACCCTACTAAAAGTAGGATGCCTCCAAGTTCAGCTATGGAAACAGGCCGAGTTGATAATTCGACTGTTAATCCTGATGAAGCTAAGAGAGTAGAACTTTCTCCGACCACCATGGCTGAAGCTGAAGCCACCGTGAACACAAGTGTTGTGCCTACCAGCTCCATCGTCACGACTAAAATTTGTGTCATATTCAGTACCGTAGTCGCTGTCGCTCCTTCCACTACTACAATGTTGCTGTAGCCATCGCCACTTATACCGTGTACACTGCGCCACCTGTTTTCACAGAAGCTGCTGCTCATCATGAAACAGTGTCTTCTAGTAGTACACACTCTTCTCCTATCATCTTGGTGAGAAATTTGTTGTATCGAAAATATTAGAGAATTCCTCACCATTTGTAGAGAATCTTCCACTCAAGTCTTTGATCGTGGAGGGGACTTTACAGGAGTTAAGGAGGAGCTGGTACCTTTCTTGGACTTAATGAAGAGTTTGTCCTCCGACCTACGGTATTGCAGTACTGGTTGCACCTGACCAAGGTTAAAGATCTTTTCTATTAATAGCATAATCATCAATCTTTGTCTCTTTACCCTTTAGCTGAAGAACGAGCTATGCGAACTATACGCCAAAGGGATGACTCCTTATTCAAACTTGATCGTCAATTGCTTGAGACCAAGCAATGAGTTAAGGAGCTTAAAGAGATTGAAGAGAATTTATCCTGTGAGGGTAAAAAGGTTACGGACGCTAAACTTCAAAAACAGCGTCAAGTCGATCATCTTCAAGTTCAACTTAAGGCTCTTCAAACTAAGCTGGCAGAGGCTGAGGCAGAGTTGGTAGGCATGATGGATGTGAGGCATACATTGGCCTCTAAACAGGTGCAACATCAGCCCTTGCTCCAAGCAGAACTCGATCAAATGAAATAACTAGAAAATTTATTAATGATATGAGCGCCTATTTTGATGAACTATGTAAGCGTGCCTTGGCTGACGTTGAGGCAGAACATCAAGAATCCTTAGCTAAGCTTGCTGAAGAGATTCGTTAGACTGATGGATCTATTTAGCTATATTTCTCTTATAATCAGACTTTTATAATTTTTTATATATAAGTAGAACTTCTTTGTCCACTAGCTCTACTTTGCACCTCAACACATAATCTGATATCGAAGTTTATGAACTTTGTTGCCTTGAGATTTAAGACTTCAAGTATAAGTCTTATCATTTTGATACGTGGTTGGATTCAAACTCCACTTCGTATTCCAAATCTGACATAACGAGGTTCTAGTCTCGTTCAATTAAGTTTTGGCATTTGAGCCTAATTAGAGGAACTACCTTCGTCAAAGACGAGGTTTGAATCCAATTTCAATCAAGTCTCAATACTTGAGTTCAATTAGAGGAACGACCTTCGTCGAAGATAAGGTTCGAACTAATTTCAATCAAGTCTTAGCAGTTGAGTCCAATTAGAGGAACGACCTTTGTCGAAGACGAGGTTTGAACTAATTTTAATTAAGTCTCAGCACTTGAGTCCAATTAGAGGAACGACCTTCGTCAAAGACGAGGTTCGAATCCAATTTCAGTTGAAACTCGACATTCAAGCTCTACATGAAATAGTGACCTTCGTCATTTTTTTGATATGGGAACGAGATTGAATCTCATTAAACAATGTGGCAACCTTTGACAGTTCCCAGACTGTTGATCCACATGGATCCATCGCTTCGTTTCGTTAGTATTAAGTCTTCAGTACTTAATGCGTCGCTTCGAGCCACATCCTCATTGGCGCTAATTACGAACGCAATTGATTGCGTCACTTCGTTCCCAGTACCCTTTGATGGTTTGGTACTTAGGGATTCGTGTAACGAATCCCAGCCACTTAGTTAGCTCCTTTGCCTATAAATAGGCCATTACTTTTCAAGAGGATCCATCTTCCTCCTCTGTGCCTTATTTCAAAATGACTCAGAGGGGACTTTGCATTTTAAGGCTCCCACCTTCGCTTCCTACTAAATTCTAAACTCCGATAATCGTTGCCGGTGAGGTAGGCAAAGTTGATGATGCTGTCGATTCAGGTAACACTTCTGATCCGATCCTTGATCTCTTGGTCTTTGTAGTAGCTTGCTCGTTTGAGGATTTCTTAGTTTTTTAGAGTTGAAATCAGGATATATTTTGACAACTTGTTAGACTTTTGAATGTAACTCCCCCCCTGAGATATCCTAAGTCCAAACATACTTACTGTTTTGACATGCCATGTGCCCCCAAGCATGTAGTCCGTTTTCTGGACTTCGGTCTATGTGGCAACTTCACAGAATTAGTAAAGTGCTTCCTTTCGGAGGAGTCAGCAACAATATTAGAGTTGCTTTCATGTTCCGTGGAGATAGGAGAAGTGCTGATCCTATGCTCAGAGCTTGTTGTGTTTCTATTAGTAGTCAGCTTACCCAAGTAGGTAGGCGTGTGCTACAAGCATCCAAGTTAAAATTTGGGTATGGGGAAGACTTCATACCCATGAACGGAAGATGGAACTTCAACAACTAGAACATCGACATCGTTGCAGACGAGGCTCGTAGTGCAATCATGAAGGTCGTCAAAAAACTTGTAACCGAACTTCGTGTTGTAGTCCGAATGTCATTTAAAGAATGTGTAACTGATCCTCGTAGTGTAGTTCGAAGGAACTTGTAACTAAACCTCGTATTGTAGCTGAAAGAACTTGTAACTGAACCTCGCAGTGTAGTTCGAGTCTTCTAAGTTCAACATATGTACTTTGAGTTTTTGTACTTTTAATTATATATGATAAAATTTATATTTTATTCACATATTGTTCTCTTACTTTTTGTGTAATTGAAGCATTTTAACTTAGGATTTTTAGTAAACCCTTAGCTTTCAACGGACTTGAGTTGTCTTCACCAACTGCCGTTTGAGTTGGACTAGCTATACTTTTCCCCTCAGTATGATGAGTTGTCAAAGAGTTTCTCTTAGACTTTAATGCTAAGATTTCTCTTCTATCCTTAGTCTTTTTTTAGGCTTCAGATCAAACGTAGATCAACTTAGTTCAAAATATGACTAAGTGTTAAGAACAAAGTTTAACACATAGCAAACTTATTGGGAAAACGAACGTCATTTTTAAAAATGATGATGTTGGGATGATCAAGTCATTCAATGACTTAGGATAATAATGACAAAGAAAATAAAAACACATCACTTGGTAGGCCTAAGTTAGGAAAACGAACAACATTTGGGAAAATAACAATGTTAGAAAAATCACATCGTTCAGTGACTTAGCAGTATGACGATGGTGATAGAAACGAAGACACATCACTTGATAGACCTAAGTTAGGAAAATGAACGTTATTTGGGGAAATGACGACGTTAGGAAAATGACATCATTCAGTGACGTAGCAGTATGACGATGGTGATAGAAATAAAGGCACATCACTTGGTAGGCCTAAGTTGGGAAAACAAACATCATTTAGGGAAATGACGATATTAGGAAAATCACATCGTTCGGTGACTTAACAGTATGACGATGGTGATAAAAACGAAGGCACATCATTTGGTAGGTCTAAGTTGGGAAAACGAACGTCATTAAGGGAAATGACGACATTAGGAAAATCACATCATTTAGTGACTTAGCAGTATGATGATGGTGATAGAAACGAAGGCACATCACTTGGTAGGCCTAAGTTGAGAAAACGAACATCATTTGGGTAAATAACGATATTAGAAAAATCACATCGTTCAGTGACATAGAAGTATAATGATGGTCATAAAAACGAAGGCACATCACTTGGCAGGCCTAAGTTAGGAAAACGAACGTCATTTGGGGAAATGGCGACGTTAGGAAAATCATACAGTAACACATCACATAGTAAATTACTATTGGAAAGATATTATTTTGAGTAAAAACATCAACTATCAGAGGTGATCATTAACATGATGATTTTATAGTCCCACTATCCTATTGAAGAGGATTCGTGAGGGAATTTGGAGGAGACAAAGTAATGAAACCATTACCTTTATTTGCTTCTCCTCCTATTGTGAGGCATATTTGACCATGAGGTCTATGGGTAATATTTCTTCAGAAATTTACCATTGATAGGTATCATGAGTTTGTCACCATCTTGAGTGACAAGACGATAAGCTCCATTTGAGTAAACAGTTTCTACCACAAATAGTCGCTTCCATTTTGGCTCAAACTTTCCTTTCTTTTTGGAATTCAAAATCATTAGATGTCGAATGGTAAGAAACAAGTCACCTTCCTTGAATGTACGGTATCTAACCTTTTGATCGAATGCTCTGGACATCCGAGCTTGATAAAGCTCGATGTGTTGTTGAGCCTGTAGTCGCTTTTCATCTAGCGCTTCTAGTTCTTTAAGACGTCACCAATGACTTTCGTGTGTTGTCATGCCAGCTGCAAGTGCTATTTGCGGAGATAGAATTTGGATTTCCAATGGTAATACGGCTTCACATCCATATAATAAGGAATATGGTGTCCCTCTTGTCGGTGTATGAACCATTGTGCGATAAACCCACAAGTTTTGACCTAACTTCTCGTTCCAGTCTCTTTTATTCATCGAAACCACCTTAGTGAGAATTTTGACGATGGTCATATTGAATGCTTCTGCTTGCCCATTAGCAGCAGGGTTATAAGCTGTTGAAGCCAAATTCTTGATCTTGAATTTATCACAAAATCAGGTGAAGGCTTGGCTAACAAACTGGGGCCTATTGTCATGGACGATACGCCTCGGAATGCTGTATTTGTATATGATGTGATGTTTTAACAATTTAACAACATCACTCATTTTAACTTCTCTCAACAGGATTACTTCTACCCATTTAGAGAAGTAATCGGTTATCTTTAAAATAAAGCAATGTCCCTTGGAAGAGGCGGAGTTATTGGGCCAACAATGTTCATACCCTATGTTTCAAAAGGCCATGAAGTGGCTGACAGATGAAGATGCTCGGGCGGTTGATACATGTAGTTAGAATGTATTTGGCAGGCATGGCATCGTTTGGCATAGGTGATGGCATCTTGTACCATGTTAGGCCAGTAATAACCCATCTACATAATCGGTCCCACAATTTAGGACTTGGATAATGAGTTCCACAGATGCCATCATGCACTTCTTTAAGAGCTTCTTTTACTTCTCTACTTGACAAACAGCGAAGCAGTAGCCCATCGTACGACCTTACGTACAAAGTTTGGGATTAGGAATCATAGTAAAATCTAGGTGCTCGTCTATAAATGGATTCTCTTTCCTTGATGTCTTCAGGCATTAAGTCGTATAGGACATAATCGATAATCAAAAATCGCCAATCCTTAGGTTCGAGCATTGCGGGTTTATTTTCGATTATGTTGATCTACAATGTATACTTCGACTTGAACAAATGTTTTCATTTCACAGTGATTTGTTGAATAGCTCCTTCAGATAGAGCCAATGTGGCTGCAAGCGATGCTAATGCATCGGCATAAGTATTCTTGAGACGGGGTACATAGTCAATTTAGAAACCCTCAAAAGATTCGGCCAATGCGATCGCTGCTGTATGATAAGGGATGAGATCCTCATTTCTAACCTCATATTCTCCCTTCATCTGATTAACGACGAGTTGCGAGTCACCATATGCTTCTAGGTGCTTCACCCCCAGCTGTCTAGCTATATCCAGGCCAACCAACAAGGCACTGTATTCGGCTACATTATTAGAGCATGGCTCTGTTAGAGAAACGACTCATGGTAGCACATGATTTTGTGGAGAGATAAAGACTACCCCCACTCCGGCAATAACTCGACCAGTAGGGCTTGCTCTTACCACACCATCGAAATATAGTTGTCATACCTACACTTTAGAGACAACATTGGCTTCATATGTCTCATCTGGTATATCCTGATACAATTCCACCTTCCCCTTCAATGGATGGTTGGCCATAAGGTCACAAATAGATTGACCTTTCATGTCTTTTAAGGTTTGAAGTGCATATCATATTGGGAGAGTAACAATGCCCATCTAGCGAGTCGTCAGTTCAATGCACTGGGTTGTGTCATGAATACCCGAATAGGATTGATCTAGAAAATAACATGTATAGTTTGGCCCAACCAAATAATGTCGCATCTTCTGGACTGTGAAGACCAATGCCAAATATTCTTTCTCAATAGGAGGATAACGAGGTTCGACACCTGATAAAGTTCTACTGAGATAGTAGATGGGTTGCTCATGGCCATTTCTATCATCTTGTGCTAAGAGTCCTGTCAATGCATGAACTGTAGCCCGGATATATATAAAGAAAGGTTTACCTGACTTCGGTGCGACCAATATAGGTGGATTGGAGAGATATTGCTTAACCCCTTCAAATACTTTCTGACAAGCTCCATCCCATATAAAGGATACTCCCTTCTTCATTAGCCTTGAGAATGGTTGACATTTGCTTGATAGGTTGGAAATGAGCTTGCGAATGTATGCTAATCGCCCTTGTAAACCCTGAAGCTCCTTGAGATTTCTAGGGGGTGGCAGCTCTCGGATGGCTTTGACTTTGTCTGGGTCAAGATGAATTCCGTTAGCTGTGACCACGAACCCAAGGAATTTACCGCTAGACATTCCTAAAAATGACTTGGTCGGGTTCATCTTAAGTTGATGTGTCCGCATGAGATTGAACATTGTTTTTAAGTCGTGTAAATGGTTTCCCTTGTTACGACTTTTAACGACCAAGTCATCCACATAACATTCTACAGTCTTCCGTAGATGTCTTTGGAAAATGGAGGTCATGGCACGTTGGTACGTAGCATGAGCATTCTTCAATCCAAAGGGCATTACTGTATATAAGTATATCCCCGAAGGTGTTCTAAAGGACGTGTGCTTTTCGTCATCAGGATACATCTTGATTTGGTTATACCCTGAGAATCTGTCTATAAAAGACATCCTTTCAAACCTGCTTGTATTGTCAATAATGACGTCCGTGATGGGTAAAGAAAAATCATTTTTAGTACAAGCTGAATTCAAGTCTCGGAAGTCAATGCACACTCAAATCTTCCCGTTCTTTTTTAGAACATGGACAATGTTGGCCACCCAATCAGGGTGTTGCTCTTCGCGAATAAATCCTGACTCAATGAGCTTCTTGACTTCAGCTTTAATTGATTCCATAATTTGGGGCCGAAATCACCTTTGCTGTTGTTTAACAGGCTTGACGTCTGGTTTAATATTTAAGTGATGCATAGCCATTTGAGGATCGAGACCAGGCATATCCTCATAATTCCAAGCAAAAATATCAATATACTCTTGCACTAGAGTAATGAGTTCTTCTCTTTCTTCGAGCGACAAGCTATCGCTTATGAATATAAGTTTAGGATTATCCGGATTAGGCATAAGTAGGACCGGAGCAAGCAGACAAGACAGATGACCCAAAGTTCTGCAAATACCACAGAACTATTGATCACGCCTTAAAAGAGTGCTTCGTATTCAAGGCAGGAAATGATTAAGAACAATGAGGTTACCCTCAATGACTCAGAAGAAGAGACCACAACAGCTGCACCGGTGTTCATGGGATTTCCCATGTTCACTTCTATCACTTTGTCATCAGTAGGAGGCTCGCGTTGTTCGAAGCGGTGTTCCCACTATATACCTAGCTGTCGGCTTAGCGGATCATCAAGCAGAGGTAATTGATCATCGTCTTGATTTTCTATTAGAGATGTTGAGGTCATGTTGGCCATAAGTGCCTTGAATACAACTTCTATACTGGTATCAGACTCCTAACAACTGGATTCAGAAGATGAGCTGCAAGAATCATCATCTAACTCTCCATTGGCTCCAAAACACAGCGTGAATGGCGGAGATTCATAACCTAACCCACTACGAGTTTTATGATAGTAATCCTCCGACTTTTCTTCTGGGACATAAGTGGATCGGACTGGTGTTCGGATCCCTTTGCCAAAATTTAAGCCTTCTTTACGAATGAAATCATATCCCATTTTCTTCATGAGCTTTCGAGTTGTTGGTGTGAAATACAAGAATTACAGATCTTTTTCCTTCTCGGATTCTTCTAAGAGAGTTTGCGACGGACCGTCACTCTTCCCAAAGATGATATCTTTTTGGCAATTAGCCTTGACCGGCACTATGAAGACTGATTGCGAAGATTCGATTTGCGGTCAATTTGTCACAAAAGATGATTGAATCGGCATGTATAAATTTGATTTAGCATATAACCAAGATAGAGGGTCTACTAACATGCTAGCGCAGGTACCTGACATGTCAAGATTCAATTCAACACACGATAAGTAAGCTAAATCATCATTATTATTAAAGATAACTCTACTATCCTCATAGACAGGATCGTTTACATCCAGATTTTCAAGACCGATTATGACGAGTTCTATGTCATTAAAAACAAGACCCTGTTCATGCTCAGACTCGGTACCGATGATGCGGCATAATTATGTCCAAAATTATAAGTGCATAATTGATCAAGTTATAGTATAAAAATATCGATCCCACGAGGAAGGTGATTTTAAGAGATTATTAGAATTGGTTCTTATGTTTTGTATGTGACAAATAATAGGATTAAAGAATAAGTGTGATTGTGATGAGTGATTGTTGTGAATATATGCAAGAGACAATAAATTAAATTTTAGAGGAGAGAAGAAAGAATCAAAGAATAAATAAAATAACAAGGCAAGAAAGAAGAATGAATAAAATCAAGAAATAAATTCAAAAATAAAAAGAAAATTTAAGAAAGTCAAGATGGAGGATTCAATTAAAGATATGAGAAATTTAGAATTTAATCCACTAGCTAATCTTAATTACAAAGTACAAACTATTCTTTTTTTATCATATTTCAACTTAGATTTATTAAGCATAGACTATCAAACCATTTAAGTAAACTATAACCTATCAAATTATCATCTAAGTTAAAATTACTATTCATAATAAGCATAACAACAAGATAGTAATCCTAGAATTTATAAGCATAACCTATGAAACCATTTAAGATAAGTATAGATTATCAAATTCTTCTTCTACCAATTAGTTTTCTAGTTGATTATCCTAAACATGAATATTTTAAGTGAAAGAGAATAATTCATACAATATAAAGGAAATTAGACTAGTTTCATATAATTCTAAGATTTCTACAAGAATTAATTTCACATCTTAAGAAATAAAAGCAAGAAGAAAAATAACTAATTACAAAAAGAAAAAGAAAAAAAATCTAAACTATGAACAAGAAATAAATCTAACTACAAAGAATTAAAATCTAAACTACAAAATAAATTCTAAAATTAAATACAAGAAAATAAATCTACTCTACAAATTAAAGTACAAAAAAATAAAAAGATAAGAAAATAAATCTACACTACAAGCATGAATGTAAATCTAACTAATAAACAATAATAAAGAAATTACTAAAAAGAAATAAAAGAGAAAAATAAAAGAAAAGCAAATCTTCAAAGTTTTCTTCATCTCTATCATCATCATCCAATAAAGAGAAGAAGATTTGAAGTGGAGAAAAAAATTATTATTATTAATTATAACAAAAGTTACAAATTTGGAAAGCCTTCTCAATTAAGAGTAGCCCTCCTATCCAAATGGAGTTACAAAATTTTTCACACCTCTAGCCCCTCACTCTCTACCCCTATTTATAGTAAACATCAATGAATGTGAGCCATTGGATCAATACTTATCCAAAACAAGCAAATTTCAACCCTAGAATGTGCTACAGTCCCGCAGGTATCGATACCAGCATCGATACGGGTATCGATACCAGCATTGATGCTGGTATCGATACCCAGTCTCTTCCTTTTACCATCCACAGATTTCCGCTTGTATTGGCTTTGGGCTTTGGGCTTTTAGGCTTCATACTTGTTTTCTTCATTAAATCAATGGGCTTTTGGATAAATTGGCAATTTGATTTTCTAATGGGCTTCTTGATTTCTCTTTTGTTTCATTTCTTTATTAAATCAAGGGCCTTTGTTGAGAGATGGGATTTTTAGATTTATTTTCATTAACCTGTATTTAAAGATAAAAACAATTATTAGTGGCATATTTATTCTTATAAAATAGATAATGAGGGTATAAAATTATAATAAAATATGATTATCAAATACCCCCACACCTAAATTTTTGCTAGTCCTCTAGCAAAGAAAATAAAAAGAAAATTCTAACTCACTATCGCAGGAATCGCGATTGTATTTAGCGCATACAACAAGCCTTTAAACCCCTAGGTTACCCTAGTGGACGAGTTGTAGCCTCATGAGGGTTTGCAGTAAATATACTCACAAAATTTGGTTAGCTTGCCAAGTTAATTAAGTCAGTAAATAACAAATTTTTCTTGATATATTTAGACATTCTAATTGAAGCTAGTTAATAATCAAGAAAACATTTTTATATATAACTCCAATGTAAATCTCTTAGAAAATCTTTTTTATTATAGCAATACAGAACCACGTCAAATCTTAGAGATTTAATTTAAAAGTTTTTAAAAGAACATACTAACTCTTTGTTTTAAATAACTTTCAAGTCTCTTGATCAAAAATTATTTTCCAAGACCATATATACAAAACAACAATATATATAAAAAAATGGTTAGTGTTATAGATATATATGTATATAATTTTTTCTTCACTCTCTAATTCTTGGTGATTGTTTTCTATTTTAACGGGCTTTCTAAGTGATCATTTAATGAGTTTTGGGCCAATGAATCCTAACCCAATTGGACTTAGGTCATTAAGTATAGAAATACTCATTAGGCTTAATTACTCAGTCAACTTAGCCTTTATAAGATAGAATCACCTTGAATTTAAGAGTTTTTTTTATTTTTTTTGGTGCCCATTTTTCACACTCTTCTTTTATAAGGATAGTTTTTTTAATATATATATATGTGTGTAAGTATATATAGTCTGAAAAAAATGTATAAATCAAGATAACTTAAAAAAAATATTTTCAACTCTAAGTTAAGCATGCAAAAGTTTCATTATTTTTAATTAAAAGTCTAAGGTAAGACTTAAGTAAAGTATACTAGTTGAAAAATCATTTCTTAAGAATTTTATTTGGAGTTATCATAAAAGATGAACTTGAGTATGTCACTAACTAGGAATTAGAAAATTTAAAATCTATCAATTAGATCAATTATTACTTAACTCTATTAATTTGGCAAGTGACAATATTTTTATATTATATTATATATATATATATATATATATATATATATATATATATATATATATATATAACAAAAACTATGTCAAAAATGCAACAAAATGATAAAATAAAGAGGAAAATATGTACTTCCCACCCCTACTCCTAAATTTTGCATTGTCCTCGATGCAAATTCGCTGATGCACAAAATAAAGCAGATAAAAATTGAAGAGCTTATATTTGTTCGGTCGACAATGATGATAAGGATCTGCAATTACTGTTAGTATGAGGATAAAGAAATCAAATAAGAGAAAATTTGTAATTTTTTTATTTTATTTTTATTGTTAATTTTTTTATTTTTATATATATATAATTTTTATTTATTATTTATTATTTTATTTTATTTTACAGATAATAAGGTTCATGAAGAACCAACACCTCTTCCTCTCTGAGCGTAGAAAATTCTAAAAATGGTTTTAGACATTGACCATTTATTTTAAAAATATTACTATTTTTAGGATTTTCTATCTCAACAGCCTCATGCGAAAAAACTTATTTAACAAAAAATGGACCTGTTCATCTCGATCTCAATTTTTCAGGAAAAAGATACAATTTGAATTGTATAATAAAACTTTCTGTCCTAGAGAGAAATTTTTTCGTAAAATTGATTTGTCATGAAAAATCTTGGTTTTTTCTTTGTAAATATTTGAGTTTATGCATGCATCATTTCAAATTTCTTCCAACTCATTTATTTGGAGCAATATGTTCTTACATGCCTAGTCTCACAAATTGTCAACTCCTTATCAAAGGATAGGTAGAGGATGTTCTGATCAAAGTTAGAGAGTTTATTTTCCATGTTGATTTTATTGTCTTGGAAACGCAGCCCGTTTCTAATCTCAAAAGTCAAATCCCATCATTCTAGGAAGACCGTTCTTAGCCACCTCAAATGTTTTGATCAGAACATCCTCTACATCTCTTTTGGGAATTTTTATAGATCTATCAGCTAATTATAGAGTACATCTTGTTTGTTTAAGTTCTCCTACATCTAGCTGCTAATAGACTGAATAAAGAAGCAGGTTGACACTGGCTCCCAAATCTAGAAGTGTCTTATCAATGTGAGTGTTATCTATGACGCATGGAATTGTGGGACAACCAGGGTCCTTATATTTTAACGGCATGGGTTTCGAAAAAATTTCACTGAGGTTGGCAGCTAAGAAGACTTTCTTGGGGACATTGGTGGATCTTTTCTTAGTGCATAAGTCCTTTAAGAACTTTGCATAAGAGGGGATTTGTTCGATTGCATCTAGGAGAGGGATATTGATCTTGACCTGTTTAAATATTTCTAGGATTTTCTCAACCTGCGGAGAGTTTTTCCTTGGTTTGAGTTTATCTAAAAAGGGGGCGACGGGCCTATACCTATCTAGATCAAGCTTAATCTCATGTTCAGTGTTTTAGTCATCGGAAGGAATTGCTTCATCAGAAGGAGTGTGTTGGATGGGAGAAGGGGTTTGATCTGGTGGCGTTCTAACCTGATTGTCTATTTGTTTCCCTGATCTTAGTGTGTGAACTGCATTCACATAAGCTGGATGGGTTGAACTGGATCCATTGTCTTTACGGTTTGTAATAGGTTGACTTGGGAATTTTCCTTTTTCTCTCTCACTCACGGCAGTAGCTAGTTGCCCAAGTTGGATTTCTAACCGGGCTATGGCTTGAGTGTTCGAGTTGAGCACTTGGCCGGTTGTTTGGATGAAGGAATTTAGAGTGGTGGATGACTGGGTCAACATGTTGGTAGTTTGTGTAGAAGCTTTGATCATAGCTTCTAAACCCTTTTCTAAGATACTCAAACGTTTGTCATGATCAGAATTTGAAGGATTTCTAGGCTGATGAGGATGAGGATGTTGGGTTGGAAAAACTGGGTTAGCTTGTTGGAAATTATTTGGTGAGTTGAACGTGACAGTATTTCCCCTAGGGAATTGTTGGTTCGACGCGGGAATGAAGTTTTAATTTCTGGGAGAATTTCCTTGATTCCATGCAAAGTTAGGATGATTTCTCCAACCTGGATTGTAGGTTGGAGAAAATAGAATATTTTTAGGGCACTGGAATGTATCGTTCATCTGTTCTAATGCATGGTTATTTCTTAGGAGAGGGCATTCCTCTGAAATGTGGGTAGAGACTGACAATTATGAGAACTCGGGGCAGAAACATGATCGATTTGAGCTGGAGCTCGTTCCTTAATTTCTAAGGCTTCTAACCTCCGCAGAATCGTCGCCATCTTAACTTCAGAAGCAATGTTTGACTCCAGGGAAAGACTACTAGACTTAGATTTGGGAACTGATGAAACCCTATCATCACAGTGTTCCCACGGTATTGTTTTCTCGGATAGACTCTCTAGGAATTCCCAAGCTTTATCTGTGTTTTTCCTCATAAAATCTCCCTGACACATCGATTCTAAAGATGTTTTTGAAGAATAGTCTAATCCTTCATATATGACTTGGCACAATCGCCATTTTTCTAGACCATGATGAGGACATTGGATTAAAAGATCTTCGAATCGGTCAAAATATTTCCAAAATGGCTCTCCTGGGATAATTTTGAAGTTTTGAATGATGTTCCTGAGCTTTACCGTTTTGTGAATAGGAAAAAGTTTCTTAGGAAAAACGGTGACAAATTCATCCTAAGTAAAGATTGAATTTGTAGGTAAGCTGTACAGCCTTTTTTTAGCTTTATCCTTAAGAGTAAATGGAATAAATCTAAGCTTAATCGCATCTTCGGTTAATTCTCTCATTTTAATCATAATACACACTTCCTCAAATTCCAAAATAAAAATATATGCATCTTCTGTTTCATTTCAAAGGAATTTGGGAAGCATGTTTATGTAATGCAGTCTAAGCTCAAAATTTGCTCCATTTGCTTCTGGGAGTCTTATGCACGAAGGAATTGTATTTCTGGTGGGGTAACACATATCCTGGAGAACGGGTTGATTTGACATTTCTTAGATTGGTTCAATACGGATTAAACGATGAGAATTATCCCTAACCCAAGTTTGCATACACCAAAACAACTTCTTTTTATAATTTTTTTAAGAAAGAACGAAAATTAGTTTTTTTTAATGAGAAGAAAAAGTTAGAGAAAATCTAACTAAAACAAATCAAAGCAATCACTTTTTAATCATTCTAATTCTAGGGTTTAGCCTAACTCAACTAGACTAGCTCCTAACCAAAAACTCCTACAGTGAAAAGATTAAAGTTTTACCCCTATAAACGGTGGGCTAATCAGATAAGATACTGGTGCACTACCCTAAGTCTCCTATCTGCCATAGACACTCCCGAGTCTTCATCTAGTGGTTCTCAACCATCCAACTCCCCTGTTTATGATCCTCAACCTGAACCTACTCCTTCCACTTCTGGTTCTGGTGCTAACTCCTTTTCAAGCTCTATGAAAACAGAAGAAATAAACTATCATTGTTATCATAGGATTCTTAGTGCACTTGCAGACAACATTTATGACATATACTATGAGTTCAAAAGGGCTAAAGACCTATGAAATACTCTTGAAGCAGAATATGACTATGATGATGCCGGAATTCTGCGTTTCACCTCCTCTTCCTTCAATAAGTTCATGATGGTTGATGACAAAACCCATAAATAAACAAATTCATGAATTCCAATATTTCCTTCGTCACCTCTAATCAAAGGAAAACTCCTTTACTGATGACTTTAAAGTTTCATGTTTGATTTATAAACTCCCTCCCTCCTGGTCTAGGTTTGCTAGAGATCTCCGACACAAGCAAGGAGATCTAACATTAACTAAAGCCCTCAAGGCTATTCGCATTGAAGAGCAGTATAAGCACAATTCCAAACTCAAGTCTGAAATGAAAACTAAAGTGAACTTGGTAGAGGATAAGCCTAAATCTAGAATTTTCAAATCCAAATGGAAGAAATTCAAGAAAAAACAGCAATCCTTCAACTAATCATCTTCCAAATCTAACCCCATCTCTTCCAGCCATAAGTCTGATGAAAGGTTTTGCTATATCTATGGTAGAACCAAACACCTGGCTCCTAACTGTTTCTATCGAAAGAAGAAACCATTCAAACCTGCTCCAAAGGGAAATGAATCAAACAAAGTAAACATGATTGAAGAAAATCCAATTTCCTTCAGGTTAGCATCTTTATCCTATCTTATAAATTCCTTTACTTCTTCCACTGATTGGTACTTGGATTCCGAAGCTAATATTCATGTTTGCAATGAGCGCTCTTGGTTTCTACTTACTAGGAATCATGTGGAGGAAGCATAAACTTAGCATATGACTCAACCAAACAAATAATAGGAAGTGGATGCATAGAGCTCACAATGACCTCTGGGAAAACTCTGAATCTGCAAAGCGTTCATCATGTTCCTTCTCACCATTGGACTTTTATTAGTGAATCTCTTCTCCTTAGAGCTGGCTATAAGATTGTAAAAGAATCCAATAAATTTATGATTACAAAGAACAATGTATTCATAGAAAAAGGTTTTACTTGTAATAGCCTTTTCAAGCTCAATGTAATCAATTCTAGTTCTAATACAATTCATGAGTCTTCTGTTGCACAAATTGTTGAGTCTTGTGATGTTTGGCATGGACGACTTGGACATGTCAATTTCCAAACCTTGCAGAGAATGATTAAATTGAATCTTATTCCTAAATCTTCTCATGATCCCTCATCTAAGTGTGATATTTGTGTTCAAGGAAAACACACTAAAAAACCCTTCAAGTCTATAACTAGAAACTCTGAACACCTCGAATTAATTCATAGTGATATGTGTGACTCGGACCGAGTTCTCACCGAGGGGGTAGGGGATATTTTGTGACTTTTATAGACGATCACTCCAGATATTGTTACACTTATCTTCTCAAAACTAAAAATGAAGTTTTGGATATGTTTAAAGTGTATAAAGCTGAATCTAAGAATCAGCTTGACAGAAAAATCAAGATTCTAAGATCTGGTCATGGGGGAGGGGGGAGGTATACCTCAAATGATATGACTGAATATTACCAAGAACATAGTATTTTTATGAGGTAACTGCTCCCTATACATCATAGTCTAACGAGGTAGCTGAACGAAAGAACAGAACCCTAATGGACAAGGTGAACTATATATTACTCACTTCAGGAGCACCTGAAAATCTCTGGGGTGAATCTCTTCTTTCTGCCTGCTTCGTTCTCAATAGGATTCCCCACAAGTCTTCTGATATAACTCCTTATGAATATTGGAAGGAGAGAACTTCTAGTATAAACTTCTTACGAGTTTGGGGTTGCTTGGCTAAGGTAGCTATTCCCGAACCTAAAAAGAGGAAAATTGGTTCTAAGACTGTTGACGCTGCTTTTATTGGATATGCACTAGATAGTAATGTTAACAGATTTCTAGACATTAACTCTAAAATCAGTGACATATCCAACAATACTATTATTGAAGCAAGAGATGCAATCTACTTTGAAAACATCTTTCTTTTCAAATCCAAAATCTCAGAAAATCTATCATGGAAGCAATGGATTCACCTGAATCTTCTTTCTGGAAGGAAGCCATTGATAATGAGATAAAATCTATCATTGAAAACCATACTTGGATACTCACCGACTTACCTCCAGGTTGTAAACCTGTTGGTTGTAAGTGAATATTCAAAAAGAAACTTAGAGCTGATGGTTCCATTGATAAATATAAAGCTAGATTAGTAGCTAAAGGCTATACTCAGCAAAAGGGCATCGATTACTTCAATACATATTCTCATGTAGCCCGAATCTCAACTATCCTAGTATTATTAGCCTTTGCTGCTATTCATAAGCTAATCATACATCAGATGGATGTCAAGACTATTATCCTGAATGGTGATTTAGATAAAGAAATCTATATGTACCAACCTGAAGGCTTCATTGCCAAAGGTTAGAAAAAAAAGTCTGCAAACTTATTAAATCTCTCTGTATGGTCTTAAATAAGCTCCTAAACAATGACATCAGAAATTTGACAGAGTCATTGCACAATATGACTTCATTGTGAATGAACACGATAAGTGTGTTTATTCTAAAGTGTTCTTTTCTTCTTAATCCAATACGCTAAGCGTTAAAAAATATAATATACGAAGTCACAGGTCCCCGATCACACATAGCAAGAATATAATGACAACCCAGAATAAGAAATAAACATATCATCAATGGTAAATTATCCCAGACATAAAAATATGGGTCAAACACGCCCATATTGCAAAACGGTCCAACTAAAAATACATAATCCAACAAAAATAAAAGGAAAGTACTGCTAAATTAACTAAATCTAATATCAGACTAAAGTAAGGTTCTGCAAAAGAGATCTAGCGCTCATCAACTACTACAGAAAGAAAAGTCTAAGCTTCAGATTGTTCTTCTGATCCATCTGTAAGACCTCACTTCTGCAAATCCTATGGCTCATGTACTATCCCAAACTGAGGCTGTTAATCTCCTCAACTTGACGTACACCCATAAAATAGGAGTACCTCAGCGTGTATACACACAACAAGATCCCCCAAGGCAGGAACAAATACAATAGCAGTAAAGACAATATAAGCGTGGTCAATGCGATAACAGAATAAAAATAGAACATGTGATGATAGTAATAACGATAGAGGCATGCAACTAGAATACTAATAATCAGATGAATCCAAAATCAACCAAGTAACAAGATCATGCAGGTAGCGATCAGAAAGCATCCAAGCAACAAAATCATACAATAGATAGAATTAATATTTAAAAATCTATAACAAGAGACAAAGTACGTCGAGCGAAATAATCCAAATAAGAAAACCCTCATGTATATATCATATGTCTCAAATTATAGATAATTAAATATTAATCCCGATCTATGTATGAAAAGAAGTACAACCGGCCTACATCTCACAAGAATCATACTTAGCCAAGAATCGAGATCATGTAACTAACCATCCCATCACTCATATAAAATAATCAACAATCGTAATATCACTACTCCTCAGACCCACCCCAGGCCGACACAAGGTGCTGGCGTGAGCCTAGAAAATAATCAATAATCTCGATATCAATGCACCTTAGACGCACCATAGGCCGACACAAGGCGCTGGCACGAGCCTGGATAATAATCAACAATCACATATCATGATACCTCATACCCACCCCAGGCCGACACAAGGCGCTAGCGCAAGCTTGGAAAATACATCAACAATCTCATCCGATCACCTGAACCAAGAATTCCCCATCTCAACTCTTCTCGCTTTTCTAAGTCAACAAATCACAGGTATCTAGGTCTTATACACAATATGCTAGGCCACTAAGAACATAAACTACTAACGGTTATCAACAAAACAAGAAATAATAAATAAATATAACTAATTTTATGCAAATCATTTGATGAACATGACTATGTAAGCTAGCGATGAATCAGGTGTGCGTAAATGACATGAGTGAGTATAAATAAAAGTGTCAACATGTCGGTGTTAAAGTACATGAAATGTCGTGTTCTACAACTATCAATCACACGGTCATAATACAAAAATAATCCTTTTCCATAATAACTTTTTTAAAAACATTTATCATTCTAAAATAATTTCCTTCCACAACATAAATTCTAAAAATATTATAATAATTTTGTTACTCAAAATAAATTCTTTAATTTATTATATTTGTCCTGAAAATACTATTTATCCCATAATTACTATCCATTTAATATTATTCATCAAACCCACGCAGATAAATATTAACAGATCTAAAATTACAGATAATTCATAATAAATAGAAAAATTAGTTCTGAGCAAGCGGGATCTTGCCTCGGGGATTTGTCGAACGAATCGACGCTAACGGCGCTAGTTGGATCTGACGCGATGGTGCGCGACGTCGGGGAACTCCGACGAGGGGCTACGGGATCTCAGCGACGGGGATCTCAGCATGGCTACGGGGCTGCCGTCAACAGGAGGGGCTGGTCAGGACGAATCTCAAGGCGAAGCTGCTGGGTGAAGGCGGCGGCATGGTGGAGAGGGGGCTGCTGTAGGTGTTGGATAGTGGCGTGGGATGCGGCTGGCGTCGAGGCGTTCAGGTCGACGAAGGAGGGGAGGCTGACGTGGTAGTTGTTGGTTGGAGGAGGATAGGGGGACGACGGGGGTGTGGTCGACGACGGAGTGATGGGGGAGCTGAGGCGTCGCTAGCATTGGAGTTCGGTGCAGCGGAGCACAGGGTGGCGAGCTTGGCGATTGGGTGGTGAGCTGAGCTCGAAAAGGAGGACGAGGGCTAGAGCTCAGGGCTTGGCAGAGCTTTGAGTTGGGCGGAGGTGGAGTTGGGTTCGTCGGAGATGGGGTTCAAGGCGGCGGTTCTATGCTGAGGTGGAGGCAGCACGGCTTGAAGGCGGCGGCGGATCTGGGGATGACATGGGCTGGGGTGGTCGTGGGGGAGGTCGGTTGCTGGAGGGGAGAGCGGAGGTGGCTGCGCGGGTGACGACGGCGGTCAGAGGCCGGAGGGGAGCTTGGGCGTGAGTTGAGAGAGAGAACGAAAGAGAAGAGGGAGAGAGATAATGAGATGTACAGGGGTGGCGGCGTGAACACGAGAGGAAGAAGAGAGGGGTTTATATAATATATATATATATATATTAGGGTTAGGGTTACGAAATTTAAAACAAAAATAATAAAAAAAAATAATTACTGTTATTTAAAAATTAAACTAATTACATAATAATTATCTACAAATAAAAACATACATGTTATGCTAATACAGCAGTTGCTACAAAATAGTTGAAATATACCCATATTGTATAATTAAACAAGAATAATTAATAATAAAAATATTTTTACTTAAATTTAAAACTAAATAATTATTGGACAATTACGTACACAGTAAAACGTACTAGTTATACTAATACGATAGATAATATGTAACAATAGAAATAATACAATAAATTTTACCAAAATCACATAATTAATAATACTATGTATTATGTGAAATAATTTTTAATAATATTAATAACACAATATATTATTTAAAATAATACGTAATAGTACCGATAACACAACAAATTAATTCTAGAAATTTTTACCGCATAAAATAAATTTATAAATATCAGAATCATTTAAATAAATATATAATCAGATTTTTAAATCATAGAAAATTGTAGAAAATTGAGAAAAATAAAAATACTCTTTTAAAATAATAAATAAATATTTTAAAATACTAAAAATTATTTTAATTAATATCAAAATTTTACGATCATTACATTGGGTGAGTCAGCCAGAAAAGGAATGGGGCATAGAGGTCAAGCCTAAGCCTCAGTCGTCTCCTCCACTGACTTTCACTTCTGCTCCTCCCAAGTCTGCCCAAACTTCCAGTGTTGCTCTATCTCTAAGTCCTATGCCTGCTCCGTGTCTGGCCCCTTAGGGGCTCATATGTATTTTCTCTTTTTTCTTGTTTAGCACTTTTTGTACTGTATGTATTTTGAATATATGAAATAAAAAATTCACTTTTATCAATTTGAACTGTGTACATTTATGATTGTGTTCTTATTTTTTTAAATGTTTGCAATCTACTTTGATCAACTACAAGTTTGCCTTTAGATTTTAGGGGCACCTCGAGTGGATGCCAACTCTTGGAGTATGCCCTCAGACACTCCTGGGTAGAGCCAACTTGGCTTCCTATCTTGTGCTGAGGATGATTTGATCTTGTGCCTTGGATTTACTCCAAACGACACTAAGGTCTTGGATACGTGTCTTAAGCTTATTCATGAGAATGATGCCAAGGTCTTTTGAGTCGAAGACGATTGAATTGATGGCATGCTATTGTTTTATCCCAAATGGGTACCAAGGTCTTGTGTATGTGCCTTAGGGTTAATTATGAAAATGATAGTAAGGTCTTAGAATTGATGACATGCCTTAGTTTTATCACAAAAGGGTATCAATGTTTTATGTGTCATAGTCGGTCGTGTTGGGGATGATTCAACTTCATGCCTTGGGTTTACTCAAAACAATACCAAGGTCTTAGGTATGTGCCTTGGTCTTGTTCATGAGAATTATGCTAAGGTCTTAGAGTCTTTGTTGCCGAGTCAATGAAGATCGAGTGGCAAGAGCTACATATAGGTTAGTACACAGTACAAAATACTTCCTATCTACAGAACGGTATTTACAATTTAACACTATTTTGTGGAGATATCCTCTGAAATGTCTTACATTTTATGATAACTCTTCCATTTCTTTAGCCTTACTCTCCATTTTATCTTGGTTGAAATTTCTTGACTACTGTAGCGTTAAAACGGTGGTGACAGCTTCTAATTCCATGGTCCAAATACAAGAGATTGTCCACTTCCTCAAAAAGAGATGAAGAGGCCCTACGGTGGGAGTCAATGTTGATGTCAATATTCTCAACAACAGGATTTAGGGCAGATCTGAAGAGCTTAGGGTCACTTGACCTTCTTTGATGGCTGATCTCCTGATAGATGAGACTCTTGCAAAACTACAACACGTTAGAGGACCAAAGTTTGGTTTTCTAGTGATTCCTCCAACGATCAAGTTAGTTACAATTTGAAGGAGATCAAGAAAATGAACAAGTTCTCTATAAGTGTGAAGAAAATATGTGCACCTTCGGTTAGTAGGCGGTTTGTTTCTTTACACCGAGCTGACGAGGGTGTTTATGTAACTTTGGTCAAGTCCAGGTAGGTAGATGAGTCGATAGATATTCTATAGGTGTCGGCTACACATGGAATGAATCACCTATGTATTTAATATAATTGTGACAAAGGAAGTATGGTACTAACAGAGTTCTATGAATCATAAAATCTTTTGGGACTTGAGCAATGATGATGCTGACCATGCATTAAGTATGACAGTGATTGGCTATATGTGTCACGAACCGCCCCATTTTGGCTCAGTTAGATGCATTTGGACTCACTCATTCATGGTTTGGTCTATGAAGTTCCTAGGTTTTTCTAGAGTTTTCTTGCATATAAAGGTATGATAAATATCTTGTATCTAGAAGTTTCTAGGAAGGCCCCATGGAAATATCTAAGGACCCTTATAAAATATCCCATGTATGTATAAGCTTCTAGAAAATCCCATGTAAATATCTAGGGAGATATTTTAGGAGAAGAATCAGTCTGTGACATCTGTGGGGAGTTCAAGGACAAACCGCCTCTCAACCTGGCTTTACGAGTGGGCTTACAAAGGATGCCTTTTGACTTGTGTTGACCTTTTTATTTTGATGATGTTTTAACAAATAATTTCAACTAACATTGTTTGTCTAGTGTTTATATTTTTTGTATTTATTCTAGGTAAATAATGTGTCGAAGAATGGATAGAATCGAGCATTCTTAATCATATCCGTTGGAGGTTGACGGAATAGTGGAATGAAGCAATACAATTCAAGTTAAAGATCCAACATCAAGCTTTATCCGTAAGTTTACCAAGAAGAGCATATTGAAGATCAAGATTGCTTGGGTAAATAGTTTAGTTTTTATATTATGTTAAATACTTCAATCTAAATCATATACAC
>BQKN01066769.1:48875-71599 GCA_022839385.1 Asparagus kiusianus
TATAAGTTTTGGTTTTTGGGTTTTCATGTTTATAAATATGAAATTATATATTCCAATATTTATTGTTTTGTTTTATTGAAAAACGTATATACTTTGCAAAACATTACTTTTGTAAAAATATTGTATTCTTAGTTTTTAGACTTAACAATCACCATATAGATATTTCATTAAGTCTATAAAATTATTTTATAAAGTTTTAAAAGTTTGTTTAAGTCATTTGTCAAAAACATGTATGTTTAGTTTTTATGTTTTTGGATATTTTTGCAAAATAATAAGATTTCACAAATGGGAAGCGCTATGGTCGACCGCCGAAGTAGTCGTTGCACAGTAACGGCTAGTTTCTAGTTTTGTTTTTATTTAGGTTTTTGGTTATTTTTTGTAGGTTTTGGCTAATGTTTTGGGTTGTTATAAATACTCCATTGCATTTATCATTCTCACAAACTAAGAGAATGCTTTAAACAAGTTAAGAGAGTTTTACAAGAGTTTTAAAGTTTGTTTAAGTGTGTTTAAAAAGCTTTTTAAAGAATTTTCAAGTTTCGATTTTTGTAAAGAGAATTTCACAAGAGCTTGAGAAGATCATCCTTTGGTGTTTGAGCATTCAACTCTTCCCCTCTCTCTCTCTTTTCATCATAGAGAAGTTTTTCTAAACTCTATCTAGCTTTACATTTATATATTTGTTTGTTTATTATTTTTTATTAAAGCTAGATTTATAATTGAGTTTAGAGTTGTTTTATTTATTAAATCTTATTGTTACACACACCCACTTGAGCTTTTAGTATTTTCATACATAGTATATTTGGGGTTGTGAGTTTGTAACATTGAGTTGAGCTTAATTGAGTTCTCACCTTGTATAGAGAATATTCATTTATAGTTAAGCTAATTTGTGAGGTCACATTGTATCGCACAAGTACACCAAAAGGAGTGTAGAGGTGAGAGACGTGGTCGGTCCCAAGAGGAGTGGCGCGGTAGTAAACCTAGTGAGAGGTAGTAATTCCGAGCACTTGAGGGAGACACGTGAGAGACTAACACTTGAGGTGGTAGTTGTGTAATTACATTATGGGTGTTTGTGAACGTTGATCGGTGAGCGTTGAAAATCGATATTGTGTGGTGTAAACGTTTTTGGGTGAGCGTTGAAAACCCGGTGTGATAGTGGATTTCTCCCCGGGAGTGGGGAGCGAAGACGTAGGACAGAAGGTCCGAACGTGATCATTTGCTTATGTTTGAGTTTGTCATTGGTGCATTTACTTTTATGTTTATCTTATATTGCCATTGTCTATTACTCTTTGTGTATATTGCCCTATCACATTTGTAGTTTCTTTATTTTACCATTTGTTTATATTTCTTATCCTTACATATAATTGTTGCATATCTTACTTGCTAGGATAACTTTTAATTGGTATTAAATCGGATTAGATTAGCATAAACCCTATTCACCCCCCCCCAACCCCCTCTAGGGTTCTTTCCTAGGGCATTAGGGCCTTTCAACTCGGTCCTTCTTGGTAAGGGTCGAGTGAAGACGTTGCTGGACTTGTCCTGCCTAGGGTTAAGTTGAGATGATGCTTAGTCAATTTGGGACACATGTCGACTCCTGGAGGAGGATTAACACTTAGGTCATTTTGTCATGAGCAATCTCATACAGAATATACTCATGCAAAAATATATGTGATGTCCTTATCTACATATAACGTGAACCTTTTGAAATCATCAATTTACATTTAATTGTATCTTTATTTGTCTCATGCATGATATGTAGGAATTTTTAGATCTCGTAAAAAAACCCGAAAAGCCACCAAACGCAGCAAATATAATCACATAAGATTTAATGTGGAAAATCCTCAACAGGAAAAAACCACGGGATCAAAATCAATCGACTATCACCTTTAAATTATAATCTTTTACACGGACAAAGACTGCCAAACTCTCTCTCTCTCTCTCTCTCTCTCTCTCTCTACACTTCTTAGTTTTTTTCCCAACAATAGAAAAGTATATATAGGGAAACCAAAATCCTATCTCTAGCCTAACTTCCTAATTAGAATAAGATTCAAACTCCTAATCATGATAAAACACAAACTCGTAATTATGATAGATTTCTAATCCTATCTAATTCTTATGAAGTTATACAAAGAATTAAAAAAACTATACTAACTTGGAGTTTGAGTTGATACCCAACATATCCTCCCTCGACGAAAAATCTCCAAGTGTCTCAACGGCTTCAAAAAAACTCACTCTCTTCTTCTTGTTCTTCACTTCTCCCTTATGGGCAAGAGTCTGAGAAGAGTCATCTACACTATTAATAGATCATCCTTCTAAAAAATAAATATGGTTGCTATTCTTCCTCCCTTGTAAAATCATATCGCCATCTCTATACACTTTGCACCACTTTCCTTCACCCATATACTTGTACCCACGCAATGCCATCTCACCCAACAAAATTAAATTAGCATCACATGACGGCACATATCTCACATGATGAAGAATTCTGACCTTCCAAGTGTGAAGCTTGAGGTGAACACTTCCAACACCTTCAACCTTTATCTTATTGTTGTTTCTAACAATCACGTTGTCCAATTCTTCATCTGTCTTCAATGTGTTAAAATAATTTTTATTGTTGTAAACGTGTATAGAGGCTGCAGAATCTAACATCCAAGTGTTACTCGTATCAGTACCTATACTCTGCGTCAGTAACACCACATCTTTATCACACAACCACTGCGGAGTCCGCCTTCTTTCCATTTTCTTAAATCTTCATCTATCTAATACTCTTCAAATCATCACACATCTGGGAACATCTGAACTAAATGTGACCCTTCTCTCCACAATAATAGCACTCCCTTTCATTGTCGTCTCGAGCCTGAGATTTTGACCTTCCTCGATAACTGTCACATCTCCCCTAACTCCTTCCTCGATTAGAACCTTCAAAAGCTAGTGCACTCTCACCACTATTAGATGCACTCTCCTTTCCCATCATTCTTTCATTCTCACGTAGGAGTGTCGTCACGTCGTCGAACTTCAAAGTCTACTTTCCTGTAATTATCATCTGAACTAACGGCTTGTACGACTTCGGCATAGAAGACAATCGGAGTAGCTCCTACTCTTCTTCTTTAATCTCCTCATCAATATTCATAAATTAGCAAACTAGCTAATTAAAGGCATTGATGTGGTCTTTGATTGTAGTACCTTCTTTCATCTTTAACGAATAAAGCTCCATCCTCAAACACAATCGTTTGATCATCGACTTTGACGCATAAATTCCCTCGAGCCTTTCCCATATCCCCCTTGGTGTGGTCTCTTGCATAACATTGTACTTGATCTCGGGGGCGAGTGCCAAACGAATTGTGCTAACCGCCCTCATTTGCATATAACTCCATTACGCATCCTTCAATCCTTCAGCTTTCTTCTCCTCTAAAACTTGATTAACAACCTGCTGCACAAGAATATCTTGAACCGTGCACTAACATAATATAAAATTTGTCTTGTCATTAAATAGTAGAATATCAAACTTCGGACTCGAAGAAGTCCTCATCCTCTAATCGTAATTAAAATTCAAATCAGTCACTGTAAAGATTAAATTTAATAAAACCGACATCAAAAACAAACTCAGTACGTTGAAAAACCTAGGAACGACTCTTGGATCACCAAAATCCGCCTCCAAATCCTCGATCAAAAGAAAATCAACCTCAACCGTCGGATCTGCGTGAACAGTGTCCGCTACAGTGTTCGGGTATCTGCTACAGTACGCCGCTGCTACAGTGCTCGGCCGTTGATGCCCTTGCAAATAGCGATGCTCGAATCTCCACGAACCGTCTAATCATGCTCTGATACCACTTGTATGGATTTTTAGATCACGCCAAAAAACCCGAAAAGACACCAAACACAGCAAATATAATCACACAAGATTTAATGTGGAAAACCATAAACAGGAAAAAAACCACAGGATCAAAATCAATCCACTATCACCTCCAAATTATAATCTTTTGCATGGACAAAGACTGCCAAACCCTCTCTCTCTCTCTCTCTTTCTATCTACACTTCTTAGTTTTTTTCCCAACAATAGAATAATATATATAGGGAAATCAAAACTCTATCTCTAGCCGAACTTCCTAATTTGAATAAGATTCAAACTCCTAATTATGATAAAACTCAAACTCCTAATCATGATAGCCCTCTAACCCTATCTAATTCTCATGAAGTTATATAAAGAATTAAAAACACTATCCTAACTTGAAGTTTGAGTCGATACCCAACATGATACATGTCCTAAAGAAGCTCCAGTCGCCACTAAATTAAGTCCATATATTTGTTGGTCAAAGGAGTGTAGGTGCACACTAGTTTCACTTAATATAAAATTCCAGGATTGGACTAGTTTTGTCTTCAACCCTCTAAGTGTATAATAAATATATATAAAAAAATATGTATTTTTGCCTACAAGCTTATAGTCTTGGTTACATAAGTTTTTTTTTTTTTTGTCAATGAAAAATTTTATTCATAAACCAAATTGTGAAATATGAGTACATCAAAGACATTCCAGTGGTAACTGGAAGAAACAACTATCTTGTTTTTTACATTTGATCAATTCTTTCCTTTATGTGGAGAGGAATATCATCATTTAGGACTTTAGAAAGAATTAGAAGCTTCACTGTCTTAAACACAAAATCTGCTTCTTTAGCTTCTTGTTGAAAAATTCTTTGGTTCCTTTCTTTCCATATAGCATAGACTGTGACTGATAGTGCCAATCTCTTAAGCTTCATCATGAAACCCTTTCCTTTCATTTTTGCACTGTACCATTGAATAACATGCTCCCAGTTGCAAGATTTCCACTTGAAATTCATCCATTCCATAGCTCTGTTCCAGATAGCTGCAGAGAAATCACATTCAAAGAAAAGATGCCCAATGGTTTCATGCTTTTGATGAGTGCATAGAACACAAGAGTTAGTGTCGAGGATCCCCAAGTGACACAATCTGGCTTTTGTTAACAGTCTAGACTGGACAGCAAGCCAAAGTATAAAGGAGTGTTTAGGATACATCCATCCATCCCAAATTGTTCTAGACCAGACAACAGGTGCATTGTGCTGTATGATTTCATTATAGATAGAAGAAATCTGAATTTTACCTCCAGAATAGCATCTTGTGATGATATTCTGCACATTTGAGATATTTCCAAACTTGGATATTATTTTATCTCTCACTTTAAGCATTTGCTTCCACATCCATGAATCATTCAATTTAATTTGCACTTGCCAGATGTTTGACTGACTTAGGTAATGTCCATGAATCCATTTTATCCATAATAGATCCTTCTTGAGGTGTATCATCCAAAGGAGCTTCATAGCCGCTGCAAGATTCCAGGCTCTAGCAGAGAAAATCCCCAAACCCCCATGCTCTTTACGTTGACATACTGCAGTCCATGATATCAGATGTATTTTGTGATTCCACAAGAAATCAGAACAAAGATAATCAATTTTTTTTAGGACTTTAACTGGGAGAACATAGTTGCTAGTCCAATAGAGTTGAATACCTAGAATAACAGTTTTTGTTAGACCCTAGAGGAGGGGTGATTAGGGTCTTATGCTAATCTAATCCGATTAAATGCCAATTAAAAATAATTAACAAGTTATCCTAACAAGTATGAACTGCAATAATATATATGAGCTAGGATAAGCAATATACAATATGATATATCCTAGCAAGAAGATATATAACAAAAGATATATGCAATGATATATAAACTAACACAAGGGTAAACAATATAAACTAGATAGTGGATCATAAAAAGGATGAGTAATGCACAATTGGCGATATAAGATAAATGCAAAACAACTACGCCAAAGACAAACTCAAACAAGCAATATGATCACGGAGTTCGGACCTTCCGTCCTACGTCTCCGCTCCCCACTCCCGGGGAGAAATCCACTATCACAACCTGGTTTTCTACGTTCACCCGAATAACGTTTACACCCCACAATGTCGGTTTTCAACGCTCACCGATCAACGTCACTCCTCACAATCGGTTTTCTAGTTCACCGAAAACTTCACAACACACTCGGTTTTCTAGCTCACCGAAAACCTTACAATCTCACAATGTAACAAATATAAATTTGTTCTCTATAATAGATGAGAACACAATTAAGCACAACTCAATGTTACAATCTCTCACAACCCTAATATACTATGTATGCAAATACAATAAGCTCAAGTGGGTGTGTGTAACAATGAGATAATATAATCAAATCTAAACTCAATATAAAAACTAGCTTTAAAGAATGATAATCAAATAACTAAGCAAATGTAAAGCTAGATAGAGTTTAGAAAACTTCTCCAATAGATAACAAGATGGAGAGATAGAGATTAGAGCTCAAACAAGAAGATGATCTCCTCCACTTGTGAAAACAATCTTCAAACCAAACAAACACTAAAACACACTTAAACCCTTGTTTAAAACTCTTTAAACTTGTTTAAAACATTTCTTGAGTGCCCTTAGAAGTATGATGGCATGGAGTATATATAGGCTCATGAAACAAGCCCAAAAACCTAAGAAAACCAAGCAAGAAGACAAAAAAATGGATATATCAAAATCTGAAAAATATAGCCGTTGTGCTACAGTAACAACGTCCAGAGACATTTCCGGTCGACCGGTCCGGTCGACCGGAGTACTGTAGCAGTACGCAGCTGTTTTGTAAAATCAATTTAAAATAGTAAATTAACTCCAAAAATTATGAAATTTTGTGGGAATGTTCTAGACATGTAGAATAACATGTCAGAGAAAGAATTTCTGAAAATTATTTTCCCAGTTGAGAGAAATAAATATTTGAACACAAATTTACAGTTTCTGAAAATCTGCTGTGATACACGATTTTGTAAAATCAATTAGGCACAGTAAATCAACTCCAAAAATAGTAAAATTTTGAGGGAAGTTTTGAAGCATGTAGATAAACATGTCAGAGAAAGAATTTTTTAAATATCACTTCCCATTTATGAAAACTCATCAGTTTTGTAAAACATGCACGAACATGTGCACGAACGAAAACGTGAATTTGTAAATTCCTTTAAACATAACAAATCAATTCCAAAGTTGATGAAACTTTGAGAAATATTTGAAAATGATATTTTGAACATGTTATAAAAAGAATTTTCCAATTTGCATTTCCCAATTATGAAATCTCATTATTTTGCAAAAGTGTTTAAAACATGAAAAAGTGATATACATGAAGTTTGATGTTTTGACATAAATAATGTTTTGAAACTTTGCATAATGATTATATAGACTTGATAAAATATGTATATGATGATTGTTAAGTCTATAAATGGAGAATACAATATTTGAGCTTAGAAACCAAATACGTGTATGTATATATAAACATCAAAATCTAAAACACTTGTATGTATATATATATATAACTATATATATGCATAGAAACCAAATACGTGTGTGTATATGATATTGAGCTTAGAGTATATAACACACAAATATAAACCCTAAGCTATAGTTACCCAAGCAATGATCTTGATCTTTATTGTAGCTCAACTTGGTACACGTTGCGAATGAAGCTTGAACTTGATCTTTAACTTGAATTGTACGTTGCTTCACTCCACAATTCCACCAACCTCCATTGGATATGATCGTTAAGGCTCGATTCCATCCATCCTCCAATAGCGTTGTTTGCCTAGAATAAATATAAAAACACAAGCACTAGACAAACAACATTAGAAGTAAATTGTTTGTTAAACATCATCAAAACAAGAAGGCCAACAGTTTTAATTAGCTGTAGTCTTCCTGCATAAGAAAGAGCTTTCTTCTTTTGCCAGGTTAGAAACTGAGTAGAGATCTTATTGATCAATGGATAGCAGTCCATATAAGACAGTCTCTTAGAGATTAGTGGTACTCCTAAGTATCTCACAGGAAGTACCCCTTCAGAGAAGTTAAGGAGAGCACAGATTTGAGCTTTTAAATCATCTCCAATCCCACTCATGTAAATAGAACACTTGTTAGGATTAGTTTCTAATCCAGACACACAGCTGAAATCTGAAAGGCACTCTTTTAATTTTGCAATAGAGTATAGATCTGCTTTGCAGAAAAGTAACAGATCGTCAGCAAAGAAGAGATGGGAAATTTTCAGCCTAGAACACTTTGGATGATATTTGAACAGTCTATCTTCTTTGAGCATGCATAATATTCTCGAAAGATATTCCATTCCTAAAACAAATAGGTATGGAGAAAGAGGATCTCCTTGTCTTAAACCTCTAGCTCCCTCAAAGTAGCCATGAAGTGTGCCATTTAAAGATAGGGAATATTTAGGAGTACTAATGCATTGCATGATCCACTTAATCATGTTCTTTGGAAAGCCTAAATCAGTGAGCATATCTTCAATAAATTTCCAATTTATAGTATCAAAAGCTTTCCTTAAGTCAATGTTGAGAATAGCTCTAGAAGTTGTAGACTTCCTGCCATAGTGTTTGATCAACTCATGAGCTAGAAGGATGTTACTAGATATAGCCCTTCCTTTAACAAAGGCACTTTGAGCCTCATTAATCAGATAACCCAAAACCCCCTGAATCCTGGTTGCAATGACTTTAGAGATGATTTTATAAACAACATTGCAACAAGATATAGGTCTATAGTCTGAAGGAGATTTGGGGTTAAGGATCTTAGGAACCAAAGTAATAGAAGTACTATTTAGAGCTCCAAGAAGTTTACCAGATTTGAAAAATTCCTCAACAGCAAGAAGAAGGTCATCTTTGATCAAATTCCAGGTTGTTTTGAAAAAGAGAGCAGTGTAGCCATCAGGACCACGAGCTTTTTCATTATCCATAGAGAATAGTGCTTGTTTAATCTCTTCCCTTGAAACAGGTGCACTCAGATTTTTTGCTTGATCAGTTGAGATAACAGGCCCTTTAGTTAACACATCATGATTAATTTCTGCACAAGAAACAGTGTTTCCCAGGAGGTTTTTGAAGTAAGCAATGAATTCCATTGTGATGTCAGACATATCAGTAAGTCTTATTCCATTATCAGAATATATTGACAGGAACCTATTCTGATGTCTTTTCATCTTCATAACAGAATGAAAGAATTTAGAGCACTTATCTCCATGAAGACTCCATTTGATGTTAGCTTTTTGCCTGTAAAAGGAAGCTTCAAAATCAATCAACATGGCACAAGTACTCAGACAAGTTTTCTCCTTTGCTATCAGATCAGAATTAAAAGGAGCATTAGCTAATTGTTGTTGAATCACAGAAAGTTCTTCTCTGGCTCTTATAACCTGCTCACTGATACTCATAAAGTGTCTTTTATTCAACTCTTTTAAGACTGGTTTGAGATTTTTCAGCTTTGTAACCAGTTTATACATGTAATAGCCCCTGAGATCTTGATCCCAAACAGCTTTTACTTTTGTGTTAAAATCAGGGTTCTTAATCCACATGGAAAAGAACTTGAATGGTTTCTTTCCTTCATTAAATTCATCATCACCAATGGTCACTAAAGCTGGGGAATGATCAGAGAAATTTGGCACTAAAAAATCAACTTGACTGGAGGTAAATTTTTGAATCCACTCCTCATTAACCAAGACCCTATCCAGTCTGCTCCATATTCTGGTTTTTGCATCTTGTTTATTACACCATGTGAAAAAGCAGCCAGTAGCTTTTAGATGATGCAGCTGATTCAATTCAATGAACTTTTGGAAATCTTCAGTGTCAGCTTCAGATACTTGAGATCCACCTAGTTTTTCATCATTGCTAATGATAGCATTGAAATCACCACCTATAATCCATGGACAGTTAATACTTTGCTTTAACACTGAAAGATCATGCCATAGAATTCTTCTTCCAATATGATCATTTAGAGCATACACAATAGTGGCAGTGCAGGAAATTCTGCCATCCTTAGAAGAGATACTGCATGTTATAAATTGCTCAGAGGAGGATATATATTGAACAGATAAAACATCACTATCCCAAAGGATCCAGATTCTTCCTCTATCTGTATGTTGAGCATTAGAGATCCAGTCCTAATCTCTAGTCATTTTCTTAGCAATAATATGCATTTTACTGCTAGGAATTTTAGTTTCCAGAAGAGCAAGGAAGGAAAGCTTATATTCATGAGTTATTTGCTTCACTATTATTTGTTTAGAGGATTTGTTCAATCCTCTAATATTCCAGATAGCTAAATGCATATTTATTGTAATTTTCCCCTATCAACATTTGAAGGGTCAAAAAACTGATCCTGATGATCTAACAAAGAGAATTGTGAAACTTGTATCTGTGCAGAACTGTCACCAACATCCATTTTTGATCTTCTGGCAATACTATTCCTGCTTACACTGGTGAAACGACTAGCATTGATAGTGGGAGATATATTTGATTGAACAAGGCCAAGTATGCCAGGACTTCCACATCCAGCAACTGATCTTTGTTGAACAGATATTCCACTTTCAGGCCTGGTAGGACATTCTGCATGCTTTTCAGCTAGAGCTTTTCCTTTATCTGAATTTGATGTAGTATCTTTCTGTGCATGTATTTCAGGTTCAACTTGTACAGGATCTGTGCCAGGCATATTCTGATTCTTTTGTGCATGTATGCTCCCTGTTGATTTTTGAATCCAGATTTTCTTAACAGCATTTCTTCTGCAATGCTCAGTATCATGTCCCACCATCTTACAGTTAGCACACCATCTTGGCTTTAGGTCATAGACCACCTTTTGAGTATAACTTTTTCCATCAGGCCTATTTATAACTATCTGGTCTGGCGGTGGTTCTTTTAGAGGTAAATCAACTTCTAATAAGACCCTAGCATAGGATAATCTCTGTCTCAATGCAGTAAGTTTATCCGTAGTGATGGGATTGCCAATAAGACTAGCAATCTTACTAATGCCTGAAGAACTCCACAAATTTAGTTTTAAATTTGGGAATTGAACCCACATTGGGTAGCTACAATCTTGAATCTTATCAATGTCAGTGTCAATCTTCCATGGCTTCAAAATCAGAGGTCTGGCACCAAAAAACCAAGGCCCAGCCTCTAATACCTCATTCATCTGTTTTTCAGCAGTAAATTCAAAGAGAAAGACACCTTGTTTGATTAGGAAAACTTTCGGAATAGAAATTTTCCCCCATGTCTTGTTGACATATGATTCCATGGATTTAAATTTAACATTTAATCCAATAACATGTCCTATTAGAGCAAACTTTCAAAATTCCTCTCCTTCTTTCCATTCTTCTTCAGTGAAAGAAACAGCATTTGTTTGTAAAGGTGGAACAAATTTTAGCGATAATCCATTCCCATGCTTTCTATTTGCAGAAAAGAGGCTAGCAAAAGATCTTAGATCTTCAGATCTAGATTCAGATCTGGAACTTTTTTCTTGTTCAATAGCATCAGAATCCTTTCCATTATCCCCCTCAAGAGCTATATTGTTATCAACATTATTTCCATTTATCATTTGCCGAGTGCTTGTTTCCAAATTATCCTCAGTAATCACATTCAAATCTGAATCAACTTGATCAGACCATAAAGCAGAGATAGGAGTTTTACCTAACCGACGAGGGATCATCACGCCGGATCTCATTTCAGGGGACTGAGGAGCTGTTAATGGATTAGATCTAGCAAGAATCTCCTCCATAAACATTTTCTTTTTAGCACCCTTAGGGCCAGTACTCTCCATTTCCTGTTGGATTGAAGAAGAAACTGTTTCATTGATTTCCACTTCAGCTTCAGATGAAGAAACTCCAGTCTCGAGCATAGCTGAAGGGGAGAAAACAAAGAGAGAATCTCTTATCTCATTGCTCTGAGCTCTGCTACCTCCGATCTTCTTCTTCTTCGTCTTTGCCATGAAAAACTAGGCGGGGGAGCACGTTAGCAGGGAAAATATCGCCTGTTACATAAGTTTTGTTAGAACGTATATGCATGTTTTCTACATGGTTGTTGAGTCTATGATGGGGTCCTTTGTATATATAGCCACAAATCATTATCATGAGAGTGTGTTTCTGGACCAACTATTAATTAATTTCCTAGCTTAGCTTTATCTCATTTTATATTAAAAAGAAAAACTTTCACATAGAGTTATTAGTTATTTATTGAAAAGATTCTCTTCCTTTATAGGTTATTGACTTATTGCATGGTACTCCAATGAACGTGAGGAATATTTTCTAGAGTTAACAATACAATAATGAGGAGATTGTCAGTGAGTTTTGAAGAGAGTTAATAACTAGGATCTGCAAGTGAAAAAGATGAGAGCACAAACTTTATTAAAATAACACTATGATATATAACAAACTGATTATTCTAGTAATCTGACATGGGTGGTCATAAATAATCCTATCTCTTCATGCTATCGAGAGGCTAAGCTTGTTAAATTTGGTTAAGGACTGATCACTTAGTTAATCCTTGGGCATATATTCAATGCTATCAATTTTAGCGTACGTTTGTTTCGTTATTTTCCTATTAATAAACCAATATATATAATGGAACGATTTCTCTTTTTTTTCTTGCAATAAATATGAAGTTTTAACAGGCCACATATATTCAATGCTATCAAAACTCACAGGGTTGATTATTTTGAATCTACTTTCAAAAGGGAGGACTAGCGTGTTGAGTCAATGTGTGCGTGTAAGCTAGCAGTATTCTTTACCTTTAATCTAAGTGATCACAAATAGGTAGGGACCAGGGTACATAATCAATTATTGTTTGCAAGGAGAGAGAGCAAACTAGAGTATATTCCACGAGACATGCGATGTGTTGTCAAGGAAAATTGGCTTCATAAAACTAAGATTCAAAATAGAAGGGGTCTGTCAACGTACCCATAGTGACACTGATCACACAAAAGAATCAGTGATCCTATGATTATACTTTTACTTTACTTACTTATTTTATTTACTATTATGTATTTGATAAAGTAGATGGTCATGTATAATTTTGTTTTTATCGCGAAAGAGAATATTTTCCCGTCTTAGGGTTGAAGACACGCTGCAGAACATATAGAAATAATTAAAGAAGTAAAAAAAAAAATCTGTGGATGCACTGATTCTGGAACAATCAAAAGTATTTTAACTTCTAAAATATACAAATCAAACAAATAACTTAATTAAGTACACACAAACGAGTCGGTGAGGGAATTGCTAAATAGCTGGTCTTAGATTTAATTTCTTTTATTTATAATGGATTAACAATGTACACTAGTCACAAACTACCATGAATTGTTCATTAGTATTTTGCTCAAGAAATTCTACAACTACTTCTTTTTTACATAAAAAAAATAAAAACCGTCAAAAGGGTTTGTTAATGAGTGTCTTGGGGTTCTCTTTCAGTGGGGCCACTAGTTCCCTTCTTCTACGAAGCATCTTTTTATCTATCTCCTGTTTAACGAGTGTCTTAGAAGCACTAGTTGATCAATTTGAATAATGTAAATATCTTATCTCTATTTTTATTTATTAATTTGAGAGAGAAAACACACATTTAGCGAGGGCAGAAAATGGACAAAATGCATGTAATAGGACTTTTCACCATTGCTTTAAACCTATCTATCCCCAATTTTTTTACTGGTTAGTAGTACGGGTATAAATATGTTCCCCTTTATTGTTATAGTTTTTTTCTCAAGACTTCCTTTATAAATATCCTATTTGAATAATGTAAATATTTTATCTTTATTTTTATTCATTAACACACAGATTTAGTGAGGGCAGAAAATGGACAAAATGCGTGCCCATTTCCTCCAAATTACCAATTTGCAAACAAAACAAAAAAAAAATCCTAGAAGTAATGTCACCTAATATGGATTTTCACCATTCCTGTGAACCTACCTATCGCTAGCTTTTTACTGATTAGTAGTTCAGATATAAATATGTTCCCCTTTATTGTTATAGTTTTTTTTTCTCATAAGACTGCCTCTATAAATATCCTATTTGGTATAAAAAAATATAACACGCGCTTATCATTTATTATATGTTTTTTTATTAGAGTTTACTTTACATAATAACGGTTTATAAATATCTTATATTGTATAATTTAAATACGTTGTTTCTCTTATTCATGAATGTGGTTTATAAATATCTTATATTGTATAATTTAAATACGTTGTTTCTCTTATTCATGAATGAGAAATGTACAATTCTACGTTGTTTCTTTTATAATCTAACAAGCTCAAAATTGTCGGATAGTTATCCAAATTCTCTACTTAACTCATCATTGTTTCTAATGCTCCTAATATGGAACTATATTCTATGACATAAATTTTCCACTCCTAGATTCCTAAATCTGGTCTCCGAATTGGTGTACTCTTTCATGCACGAACTTTAGATAATTTATAGTAGGAAAAACATTTTTCCTTGGAACAATTATGCTCATGATAAGAACAAATTCAAAAATGTTAACCAGGTGTTCAGGGAAATAAAGATCAGTATGCTATACATAGTCCTCAATAGTGCAAATTTAGTTGACGGTAAAGATTGGATACTGTCATTATAGTTGTAAATAAATAGACTATGAAGTTGTAATCTCATATTATAAGTATCTTGATGTACAATCATTTTATATTTGGTGAATGAATAAAATTTTTTTCATTGACAAAAAAAAAAATTATGCTCATGATACCACAGCGAAATCCTACAAAAACTGTCCAGGTACATTTGTCTCTTTTAAAATAGCCATATAACATTAAAGATTCCTCTCTCACACCCCGACCCCCCATGCAAGCTCAAACATCTTCCTCAATTGAAATCACAAGTTGTGAGCTATAAAAAGCTATGGTGGCCTATTTAGTAATATACTATAGCCACCCAAAAAGACCTGTATCACCCCACCCCCCCACCCCCACATGTCAACTCAACCACCCTCCAAACATGTCACGTGTCCCCCTACAACTTATGTCCTTTCATTAGGGGAAAGACATATCATGTAGAGGAAACTTTAAAATAAATATATATAAGAATGGAGAGTACACATGTTGAATGATAAAGTTTTAATTGGTATAAGTAGTTAAGGAGCTCTGTAGTGTTCATAGCACATCATTAAATTATTTACTACTACAAACTGTAGCAACTCTAACAGTTGTAATTGTTAGGGTTGAGCATGTCTCCAGTACGATTATAATTGTTGGGACTACAAAAACACCCGTTAGGACTGACTTTGTCCTAACGGTTGAAAAACTTGCCTCAATAGTTATAACTGTTGGGGCAAGAAAATTTCATGTTTTAATTTAAAAAAATAAAAAAACTGTCCTAACGATTGGAATCGTTGGGGGGCGCGTTAATCAGCCCCAACAGCGGTAATCGTTGGGGTCTTAACTAGCCCCAACGGGTGCAATCGTTAGGGCAAGTCACTAGTAGAAAATCACGTATCCTAGACGACGAAATATTCTAGACGAAAATTTTTCCGTCTAGAATGCTATTAAATAGACAAAAAATTTCCATCTAGAATATATCTCCTTGGATAAAACATTCTAGACGAAAATTTTTGTGTAGGATAGTATCCTAGACATTTATTGTTTTTATTTTTTTTTAAATGTCTAGGTATCCTAGACGGAAATTTCCGTCTAGGATACATCATAGACGGAAATGTCCGTCTAGGATACATGCCCATTTTTAAAAACAAATTTAATCCGTCAAAACCCCAGCCGCTCCCCACTCCCGGGGAGAATCCACTATCACGACACACCCGGTTTGGAAAACGGAACATCTCTACACACTCCGTTTTTTAGTTCACCGAAAACTCTACAAGTCACTCACAATGTACATACACAAACTACAACCTCGAGTGTTGGTCCTCACGTATAGTCCTCCTCAACTTCTCAGCTTTACTACCTCTTACTAGGCTTTACTACCGACGCCACTCCTCTTGGTATCAACTACGTCCTCACCACACGCTCCTCTTTGTGTAAATGTGTATTACAAGGTGATACTCTCATAATAAGGCTCAATTACAAGATTTGTTCTCTAATTATGAATGAGAAAACAATGAATCTCACTCTCACAATATCACTCACCACAACCCACAATATAGTATATGTAATCCTAAAAGCTCAATAGGGATGTGTGTGTGATAAATGAGTATAAATAAAATCTAACTCAAAAAGAACTAGCAATAAAATTGATATGAAATTCAAGAATAAAAATGCTAGGTAATGAGTTAGGGAAACTTCTCTATAAACACAAAGAGTGGATGATGAGATATTGAGCAAGAATTTGTCAACCAAAGATGTAAGCTCCTCTTTGTGAAAACCAAACTCCAAACTTAAAATAAACTAAATCAAACTTTTAAACTCTTTTAAAACTTGTTTAAAACTCTCTTGGGTGGTTGGAAATAGTTAATGCAAAAGGGTATTTATAGGCTTGAAGAAACCAGCCCAAAATCCACCCAAAATACTTAAAAACATTAAAATAATCAAAGCTGGAAACTAGCTGTTACTGTGCAACGGTCATGCTTGAGGTCGACCGCAGTGCCAGGTCTGGTCGACTGCGAAGAGTTGAAATCCAGAGATTGCTCTCTGGACATTTCGTGGTCGACTGCGGCGACCATGACGGTCGACTAGAAACCGACATATCAGATATGCACAGGTTTGCTGAATATCTGATTTTAAACATGTCTTTAAAAATAGAAAATAAAATCCAAAAAATATAAAAATTTGGGGAATTCTTTTAAACATGAAAATGAACATGTTACAAAAACTTGTTTTGAAAAAGCACTTCTCATTTGTGAAATCTCATCATTTTGCAAAATCGATTAAAATACGAAATCTCGAAAACACATGATTTTGACAAAATGACCTAAACAAACTCCTAAAATATTTTAAATGGATTTATAGACTTATAAAAGATATGAAAATAGTGTAAACAAGTATTCAATCCATAAATATATAATTTTGCAAATTTAATAGAATATGAAACACATAAATGTATATATGAAGATATATATTGTTTCATATCTATATAGCTATACCAAAAGCAACTTATCCATAAATAAATATGGGAATAAATCTATGGTTTAAAAAAACTTGTTTTCTATGTGGATAAGTTACAAAATGAATAAACCAAAAATGATAAATATCAAAAATGCTGACTAGTTAACAAGGGAGATTAAAGTAGATATATTGACAATCATACTGTAGGCTATCTAAAAATCAAAATAGATAGCTGATCCCCCATCATACACTGATGATGGAAGTTACAATCTGACGACTTCCAGAAGGTTATAATTTAAAGACTTTCACATAGATCAATGAAGGTTACAATCTGACGATCTTCACAACAACTAATGAAAGCTTTAATCAACAGCCTTCACAATCAACATCGGGAGTTACAATCTGACGACTCTCATATTTTCAAGGAGACAAGATGAAGATTATAAGATAATAGTCTTTGCAACGCTCTGCAGAAGAAGATATAAGTCATTGACTCCTTCTAAAATGAGGAATTTATCTTCTCGTTTCAATTCCTGAAACGCAGGCGACCCTCGTGTTTCTAAGCTTCAACAAGCAAAACACGAGCGACCCTCGCATTTCCAATCTTCAGACTCTAAAACGCGAGCGGTCCTCGCGTTTTTCAACACCCAACGAGTACCCAACTCCGCGTCTCCATTCTAAAACGCGGAGTTAGGGTCCTGAACGCCAACGTGTGCGTTTGACTCGTTCAAACACGAGCTGAACGGTTACAGGAACCGTTTTCCCTCCACGATTTAAGAGATTTCCGCCCCACGTAGGAGCGGATTAAGGGGGCAGTTATATCCCTCTCAACCCCATTATGGAGAGAATTAAAGGGGCGGCTATACCCCTTAATTCCCTATAAATAGGGGTAAACTCAACTGAGTTCAGGCTGGCTTTTGGGATCTGGGAGTTGGCAGCAAGGTTGGAACTTCTTAGCTCGGATTGACCGTGGAGCTTGGCAGCAAAGAGAGGATCTTTGGAGCATTCTCGGATCTGGAGATCGACCACCGAAGCTTTCTTCTGACCTTGGCTTATTAACCGATTTTCGGTTCAAATCAACTCTTTTACAGAGTTCTTCAAAACTCGTTTAGAGTTCTAAAACTTTCTTTGTAAGTTCTCCACAACGTCAAATCGTGAGGAGAAGACCACGTTCCAGTGAATCAAGACATTCGGATCGTCAACGGAGAGCAAACTCGACGCGAGCATTCGAGGGAGGTACTCTATCGCCACCGTGAAGAACCCAGTTTTAAACAAAGGAGAGAATCCAGATCATTCTCTTCTCTTTTGTAATCGGAATCCAATTGTAATTGAGATCAAAGGAATACAATCAATTTTCTTTCATTTCTTTCATTACAAATTTCTCACAAACAAAAGATGGTGACTTCGCTGGGGACTAGCTTCTCTGATGAAGAAGTAGTGGCGCAATTCGATATTCATCTCGCTGGAACGATCGTGGAAACTCTCATCGTAGAGTTTGATCAAGCCAAGTACGAGGAGGCTATCTCCTCCGGATCCCTTAGCCCTAAGGCTATGCGTAAGATCCACAAAGTTTCTAAGGAGACTAAAGCTCCAGTTGTGACCGACTCATCAAAGGGCTTTCTCCCCTGGGGGTTGCACTGTTCATACAATCCCCTTTCTGAAGGAGAATACTTAGCTTCGGCACAACTCCAAGAAAGTCGATCCTCCAACCAACGCGAGCTTCGTGTTCGGGAGCCTAAACGCGACCCTAAGCTTCGTGTTTCTACTTTAGAACACAAGCCTCGTGTTTATGAGCCCAAACATGAGCTTCGCGAGAACCAGACTAAACGTGGCCCTTAATGGCGTGTTTTACAGCCAAAACGTGGACCTCAAGTCTTTGTTGAACGCGAACTTCAACTTCGTGTTTCCAAGTCAAAACACGACCCTCGCGTCGACAATGAAGAACGCGACCCTCATGTTGCCAAGCCAAAATACGGACCTCGCGTTTCAAGTGCCAAACGCAACCTTCGCATTTCAAGCGCCAAACGCGACCTTCGCGTCTCAAGTGCTAAACACGACCCTCGCGTCCCAAGTTCCAAATCTAATACAGAACTTTTGCAAAATATTTGAGGGGCGGATATAAGAAGTTCATGGATTCAATGCATCTCAACCAAATCCATGTTCACCAAGAGCCAGTCCTGTCCAATCATGGACTGGGGGTTCCAATTCAAATCTCACAATCAGTGAGTAATTCTTCTCAAATCTTTACAACAGATTTAAGAGAGTTCATATCGAGAGAAAGACCGATGCAACAAGTCATTCGTTCATTCTAATGTGAACGACTGATTCCTACGGTCCTCTCGGGATGTCAATGCTGCTCATATGCGGCCCAACTATTGGTGTTCAACCAATTTACGAACGTTGCTTTGACTAACCAACGACAACGTTCTCACAGGAAGAAGTCTCCAGAGACCGAGTATCCTGAGGTCACTATCAATGTGATCGGTAGAGGGAAAGCCTCAGGTCCTAGTTCGGATGACTCTGAGACAAGTCATTCACCGACTGTCAGAGAAATCGCGAACGAGTTTGAAGGAATCTACCAACACACTCGGACGCGAACAGGAGCCATTCCCCCTGTCAATTATCGGAGGTTAGCTAGAGGAACCAATTCTGATGATGAACACTCAGCCATTGCAGAGTCCTAATCATCAAGCTCTTTTGTTGAATATGAGAGCTACGCTTATATGACGGGAAACCATGAAGATCTCGCGAAGAGACTTTATGAGCAGGAGGCCATGCTCAAATCTCAGCAAGAGGCCATCAATGAACTCCTGACCCTATTGACTCAACTCGTCGCAGACAATACCAAATCTCAGAAGACAGAATCGCCACCTAGGCAAGAATTCTCCCGGAGAGGAAGAACGTCTTCGTCCCGACCTCATACAGGAAAAAGGAAGGGAAAAATGGTTGATAACACAGTTTTTGACCAAGAAGCCCACAACCTGGAATCTTCCTCTGATGAAGGAAGAGAGACTGAGAGCGAGCAGAATCTCCAATCTGCTAAAATGGAAGAATTGGAAGCCCGCCTCAATGTCATTTCTAACAGAAGCGAGCTCTAAGAGGAGGGAGTTACCAGGCACTATCCTGCCGAATGGGATGCAGCCCCTTATCCTCCAAAGTTCGAAGTCCCGACGCTACAAACTTTTAACGGCACAGGATCACCGAACCAGCATATCTATCATTTCAAGTCACAGATTAGGAATGTGATATCAAACGATGCCATTCTGGCTCGATTGTTCATTGGCACCCTCAAGGGAGTTGCCTTTGAATGGTTCAGGAAACTGCCTGTCGGCTGTATCCAAAAGTGGGCGGATCTAGAGAGACTCTTCCTGTCAAGATTCTTTGAAGAGGATATAGAAGTCTACATCCATATCCTTCTCGCCACTAAGCAGAAGAAGAGGGAGTCAGTCAAAGCCTTCGTCAAAAGGTTTCGAAACATGGCTTTGCGATGTTCGTCAAGTATGACACAGTCTACCTTAGTGGAGACATGTCGTCATAACTTGCAGACCGACCTTTTAGTACAAATGAGGGTGATAGAATACCGTTCTTGGAGACAACTAATCTCTCAAGGCGAACAAGCTCAAAAGATTATTGCCAGGATCAAAGCTGAAGAACAAAGTAAGCAGGATCAGCCGGAGCAATCGGACCAAGCGCAATCTTCTCCTGAGCAATCGGACCAAGCTAAATCTTCTCAATCAGATGGGGAAGAAACTACAGGCGCTGAAGCTAACCCTCTTTAGTAAGATGGCCGGTCCAACAACTATCATGTTAACAATTACCTCTGATAGTCAAACTGATTAGATAATGGCTCACTAGGCGATGTGTCATGTCTTCTCTTTTCCCCCTTGCACTTGCTCAAGACTGAGTACTTGTTCATTAGATTATGAGTAATAAATTTTATGAGTTGTTATGTTTAATAGAATACCTCTATCAACCACAAAATCTACCAAAACTATCACGTTAATAATTACCTCTGATAGTCTATCAACTTGCCAATCTTCTTCAATAGGTTGGCAGGTCCACTAAAACTATCACGTTAATAATTACCTCTGATAGTCCATCAACTTGCCAATCTTCTTTAATAGGATGGCAGGTCTACAAAACTATCACGTTAACATTTACCTTTGATAGTCTATCAACTTGTCAATCCGCTTCAATAGGATGGCAGGTCCACTAAAACTATCACGTTAATGATCACCTCTGATAGTCTGTTTTCTCCAAATTCTCCCACCAATCCTTTTCAAGTAGGATGGCGGGTCTATCAAAACTATCACGTTAATGATTACCTCTGATAGTTCATTCCCTCCAAATTCTCTTGCCAATCCTCTTCAAGTAGGATGGTGGGTCCACAAAAACTATCACAGCTACCTCTGATAGTCAAACTCATCAGATAATGGCTTACCTGGTGATATGCCTCTATTCTGACTTCATGGATAGTGTCTCACTAGGCGATGTGCCTTGTCTACCTCTTTTTATTCCCCTGCTAAGTCTTAATCAAGATTGGGGGTTGATTACTTAGAATCCTTTGGATTAGGAGTAACAAATTTTTTACATCGTCGAGTTAACATTATACTTCTGACGATCATCATCCCCACAGAGTATGAATGCAGCTTGCATCACTCCCAATTTGTTACGTTAATAATACATCTCTGACAACAATCAACTTATCAATCCTTATCAATAGGATGATAAGTCCTCAAAATTGCTCAAATCGTAATCTTCCCCAACAAGACACTAAGTCTTCAAAATCTTATTCAGATCACAAGTATCAAAACTCATTGCTTCTGATGATAAACTTACCTAGCAAGTCTCCCCAGCGAGACGCTAATTCCCAAGACCTTGTGCAAATCACAAGTACACATTCTCTTGTCAAGTTAATAATACACCACTGACAATCCACTTATCAATCCTCATCAATAGGATGATAAGTCCCCAAAGTTGCTCCAATCACAACAAAGATCCTATCAAGTTAACATCATACCTCTGACAAATCCACTTATCAATCCTCGTCAATAGGATGATAAGTTCACAAAGTTGCCCCGATCGCAACAAATTCCTGTCATGTTAACACCAAACCTCTGACAACCAAATTAACTTATCGACTCTCTTCAATAGAGCGATAGGTCCCCAATGTTGCTCCAATCGTAATAAAATCCTGTCACGTTAACATCATACCTCTGACAAATCCACTTATCAATCCTCGTCAATAGGATGATAAGTCCACAAAGTTGCTCCAATCGCAACAAAATTCTATCACGTTAACATCATACCTCTAACAAATCCACTTATCAATCCTCGTCAATAGGATGATAAGTCCACAAAGTTACCCTGATCGTAACAAATTCCTATCATGTTAACACTAAACCTCTGACAATTAACTTATCGTCTCTATTCGATAGAACGATAGGTCCACAAAAATCTTATCACGTTAATCCCACACCTTTGACAAAATCTACTTATCAACTCTCTCTAATAGAGCGATAGGTCCTCAAAGCTACTCTGATTACAACAAATTCCCGTCAAGTTAACATCACACCTCTGACGACCAAATCAACTTATCGACTCTCTTCGATAGAGTGATAGGTCCATAAAATACTATTAGGTTAACATCACACCTCTAACAGTCAAACCCCCCCATGAACTTGTTAATCATTTTTCAACAAGAATAGTACGTTTTTATTATAAAATCCCCAGTGGGTGTAGGCTGTCTAAAAATCACAGTGGATAGCTGATTAAAACAAACCCCTATGATAAAGGTCACCATCAAACCACCGCAAACACAACCTCATTTCTGAGATGATTGATCTTG
>BQKN01066769.1:96599-147508 GCA_022839385.1 Asparagus kiusianus
CTTTTAAAGATTTTAAAAATTATTTACAAAAATCTCAAATAAAAATCATCTTTAAGAACAAAAAATTTAAAAATTAAAAATTAAAAATTTTGTTCTTAAAGAATTAAACTTGTTTTGGTACCTAAAAGTCTAGAGACATGACCCCTATCATTAAAGCTTAAAGCCCTAGGGTTATGATCCATTTACGGCATATATGATGCACGGACATAGTCAAAGCAAAATTCATATAGATGGTCATTATGATTGCAATGAGTCTAATGAAAGGGTCTAAAAGGTTTGTATTAACCAAAAGATGGTACACATAAATCATTTGCAAACAAAGGTAATTTATTTGAAGCTTTATGCAAATGAGAAGCATTTTCAAATCAAAAGAAAATTTGGCCAAATGGCCAAACCTACCACAAAAATCGCACTTATACACATGAGCATGTTTATGATGTGCAATATGTGCATATGCATGTGTATGAGATGTAAAAACTTTATGAGATGCATATGAAATAGTATTATTAGAATGTTTATGTGCATCATAGCAAAATTGAGCAAGATGGCCTTTTCGGCTGCAAATAGCGCACTTATAAATTTTGCTATATATATGTGCATAATGAGTGGACTTATTTGCATTAGTTTTAGCACACATATTCAAAAGCTTCTTATGATTGTAAATGTATTTAGTTAGAGTTGAATCTAAAGAAGAAATGCGATCTTTAACATTATTCAACTCATCATTTGGCATAATGTTATTGACAATAGAAGTAGAACAATCATGATTAATTTTAAAAGAATTAAATATATTCCTAATTGTTTCTACTTTTAACATAGCATTATTTTTCTCATGAGATAAATGTAGGCTGTCTAAAAATCACAACAGATAGCTGATCCCCCATCAAACACCGATGATAGAAGTTACAATCTAACAACTTCAAGAAGGCTATAATTTGAAGACTTTTATGTAGATCGATGAAAGTTATAATCTGATGACCTTCACAACAACTGATGAAAGCTCTAATCAATAGCCTTCACAATCAACATCGGGAGTTATAATCTGACGGTTCTCATGTTTTCAAGGAGCGAAGACGAATGTTATAAGATGACAATCTTTGCAATAGTCTAGCAAAAGAGACCACAAATTGATGGTCTCTTCACATCAAAACACAGAGGTCATCCCTGTGTTTCACCATCAAAACGCAGAGGTCATCTCAGCATTACACCATCAAAATGCAGAGGTCATCCCTGTGTTACAACATCAAAACACAGAGCTCATATCCATATTTCAGAGTCAAAACGTAAAGGTCATCCCTAACGCTCCAATTAAAAATGTAGAGTTCGTGGACTCAAAACGCAGAGTTCATCTCTGCATCACAACTTTGCGTTTTATATTTACAACGTAGCGTGACTTGTACGTTCAGAGACTAAAATAGGACCAACTCTGTGTTTCAAGTCTAAAACGTAGAGTTCGGGCCCTGAACGCTATTTTTTAGCGTTTGACTCGTTCAAAGCATGAACTGAACAGTTTCAAAACTGTTTTCCCACGATTTGGGGAGCTGTTTAAGGGGGTGGTTACACCCCATTCAGCCCCACTTAGGACCAAATTAAGGGGGCGGTTATACCCCTTAATCCCCTATAAATAGCGGGAAACTCAATTGAGTTCGAGCTCTCGGATTGATCCTCTTTGCAGCAGCAAAGAAGAGATCTTTTAGGCAAATCATCTTTAAGGGAGAGCAGCATTTATCTTGGGAGAGCTCAGAGCATTCTTCGGCAATAGGAGCTTTCTTCATCCTTAGCTTACAAATCGATTTCGGTTAAATCAACTCTTTCATAGAGTTTCAAACTTGTCTAGAGTTCTAACACTTGCTTTGCAAGTTCTCCATAGCGTCAAATAGTAATCGTGAGGAGAACACCACGTTCCAGTGACATAAGACGTTCGGATCATTAACGAAGAGCAAACTCGATTCGAGCATTCGAGGGAGGCACTCCATCATCATCGTGAAGAAATCGGAATTAAACGAAGGGGAGAAAATTTACGTCAATTCTCTTCTCTTTTGTAATCAGTAAATTCAAATTGTAATCAAGATTGAGGGAATAAAACATTCAATTCTTTCATTGTCTTCTTACAAATTTTCCACTAAACAAAAGATGGCGACTCCACTGGGGACTAGCTTCTCTAATGAAGAAGTGGTGGCGCAATCCGAAGTCAAGCTCGCTGGAACGACCATTGAAACTCTAATCATCAAGTTCAATCAAGCCAAGTATGAGGATTTACTCTCCTTCAGATCCCTTAGCCCCAAGGCTATGCACAAGATCTGTAAAGTCTTCAAGAAGACTAAAACTCTAACTGTTGCTCCTATGCCGAAGGAAGCCCTCTCCTTTAGCCAAGATTGCTCGAACAGCCCCTCCTCTGAAGGAGTGGGTTCAGCTTATGCCAAACGCAGCCCTCAGTGGCACGTTACACAATCAAAATGCCGCCTTCAGGGGTGCTTTTCACAAACTGAACGCAACTCTCAGGAGTTCATTCTAGAAACTGAACGCAACTTTCAGGAGTGTGATCCAAGAATACTCTGCGTAGCTCGACTAGATTGAGGGGCGGATATAAGAAGTTCATGGATTCAAGGCATCTCAACCAGATTCATGTTCACCAAGAGCCAGTCCCGTCCAATCATAGACTAGGGGTTCCAATTCAAACCTCACGATCAGCGAGTAACTCTTCTCGAGTCTTTGCAACAGATTTAAGAGTGTTCATATCGAGAGAAAGACCGATGCAACAAATCATTCATTCATTCCAATGTGAATGACTGATTCCTACGGTTCTTCCGGGATGTTAATGCTGCTCATATGCGGCCAAACCGTTGGTGTTCGACCAATTAACGAACATTGCCATGCCAAACCAATGACGACGTTCGCATAAGAAGAATACTTCAGAGATCGAGTATCCTGGAGTCACTATCAATGTGATCAGTAGAGGGAAAGTCTCAGGTCTTAGTTCCGATGGCTCTGTGACAAGTCGTTCACCAACCGTCAGAGAAATCTCTAATGAGTTTGAAGGAGCCTACCGACACACTCGGACTCGAACGGGAGCCATTCCTCCTGTCAACTATCGGAGTTTAGCCAGAGGAACTAATTTCGAGGATAAACACTTAGCCATTATGGAGTCTCAATCATCAAGTTCCTTCATTGAACATGAGAGCTTCGCCCACATGGCAGAAAATTCTAAAGATCTCTCAAAGAGGGTTGCTGAGCAAGATGCCATGCTCAAATCACAGCAGAAGACCTACAATGAATTCCTGGCCCTGTTAACTCAAATCGTCATAGACAAGGCTGAATCTCAAAAGAAAGATTCACCACATAGGAAAGAATCTTCCTGGAGAGGAAAAGCGTCTTCATCCTGACTTCACACAAGCAAAGGGAAGGGAAAAGTGGTTGATGACGCTGCTTCTGACCAAGAAGCCCACAACCTGGAATCTTCCTCTGATGAAAGAAGATAGACTGAGAATGAGCAGAATCTCTAATATGCCAAAATAGAAGAATTGGAAGCCTGCTTTAATTCTATTGCTAACAAAAGTGAGCTCCAAAATAAGGGAGTTGCTAGGCCCTATCCTGTCGAATGGGATGCAACCCCTTATCCTCCAAAATTTGAGGTCCCGACGCTACAAAATTTTAACAACACGGGATCACTGAAACAACATATCTATCATTTCAAGTCACAGACTGAGAATGTGATATCAAATGACGCCATACTGGCTCGATTGTTCATTACCACCCTCAAAGGAGTTGCCTTTGAATGGTTCATGAAACTGTCTGCGGGATGTATCCAAAAATGGACGGATCTAGAGAGACTCTTCTTATCATGATTCTTTAAAGAAGATACAAAAGTCTCCGTCCATACCCTTCTTGCCACTAAGCAGAAGAAGAGGGAGTCGGTCAAAGCCTTCGTTAAAGGTTTTGAAACATGACTCTGCGATGTTCGACAGGTATGATACAGTCTACACTGGTAGAGACTTGTTAACACAACTTGCAGACCAATCTAGTACAAATGAGGGTTATAGAATGCCGTTCTTAGAGACAATTAATCTCTCAAGGCGAACAAGCTCAAAAGATTATTGTTAGGATCAAAGCTGAAGAACAAAGTAGGCAAGATTAGCCTGAGCAATCGGACCAAGCCCAATCTTCCCAGTCAGAAAGGGAAGATACAGCGGCCACTAAAGCCAATCCTATCCAGTAGGATGGCGGGTCCAACAACTATCACGTTAACAGTTACCTCTAATAGTCAAACTCATTAGATAGTGGGCCACTATCTAATCCGATTTAATGCCGATTTAATAACGATTAAAACTTATTAACAAATTATTCTTGTAAGATAGTTATACAATATGATATGAGAAATAATGAGTAATATAAACAAATGGCAATATCCTATCAATGAGATACACAATGAGATATATGCAAGGATATAAACACAAGAGAAAATAAACAAGAGTGATAGTGTAAACAAATAGTGGACACAAAGAGTAATCCAAACACAATAATATGATCAACTTATCAATCCTTGTTAATAGGATGATAGGTCCTCAAATTGATTAAATCGTAATCTTCCCCAGCAAGACACTAAGTCGTAAATCTTATTCAAATCACAAGTATTAAAATTCATAGTTTCTGGTGATAAACTCACCTAGCAAGTTTTCCCAGTGAGACGCTAATTCCCAAAATCTTGTGTAAGTCACAAGTACACATTTTCTTGTCACGTTAATATCACACCTCTGACAACCCACTTATCAATCCTCTTCAATAGGATGATAAGTCCACAAAGTTGCTCCAATCGTAACATTTTTTTATCACGTTAACATCACAACTCTAACAACCAAGCAACTTATCAATTCTCTTCAATAAGATGATAAGTCCACAAAGTTGCTCCGATCACAACAAACTCCTGTCACATTAACATCACACCTCTAACAACCAATCAACTTATCAATCCTCTTCAATAGGATGATAAGTCCACAAAATTGCTCCGATCGCAATAAATTCTCATCATGTTAACACCAAACCTCTGATAATTAACTTATCGACTCTCTTCAATAGAGCTATAGGTCCTCAATATTACACCGATCGTAATAAATTCTTGTCACGTTAATCCTACACATCTGACAAAATCAACTTATCGATTCTCTTCAATATAGCGATAGGTCCACAAACCTGTCAAGTTAAACATCACACCACTAACGACCAAATCAACTTATCGACTCTCCCGTTAGAGCGATAGGTCATCAAAATATCACCGATCGTAATATTCTTTTTGTCAAGTTAACATCACACCTCTGATAACACAATCAACTTATCGACTCTTTTTAATTGAGTGATAGGTCCACAAACCTGTTAAGCTAATCATCACATCTCTGACGACCAAATTAACTTATTGACTCTCCCTAATAGAGTGATAGGTCCTCAAAATTGCCCTGATCGCAATATTCTTCTTGTCAAGTTAACATCACACCACTGACAACACAATTAACTTATCAACTCTTTTCAATACAGAGATAGGTCCACAAACCCGTCAAGTTAACATCACACATCTGATGACACAATCCACTTATCGACTCTCCTCAATAGAGCGATAGGTCCACAAACCAGTCAAGTTAACATCACACCTCTGATGACCAAATCAACTTATCGACTCTCTTCAATAGAGCGATAGGCCCATAAAATACTGTTAGGTTAACATTACACCTCTAACAATCAAACCCTCCCCAATGAACTTGTTAATCCTTTTTTAACAAGAATAGCAAGTTTTTATTATAAAATACCCAGCGGATTAAAGATTTTCTAGAATTATCCTAGTGATAATGAAGAAAATTTCTAAAATTTTACTCTAAGTAAAAATTTATACTAAGTTAATACTACAGCTCTGGCACTTCTAACTTTCTTTCAAAGTTTCAAGTGAAAATATAACACAGGAAGAAACAGTGATAAAGTCTACGTATTCAATATCATACCTAGTGATTATTATTAAATTAATAATCTCTAAATCCATATCTCGCATGTATGGAGAATTTTATCCTGAATCCTAAGTAGGGATAAGTCTACGCCTAACACGTATTGCCGGTTAGTCTTTGACCGTAAAAAGAATGAAAGCCCACGTATTCAACATCGTGGTAGGTCATTATTAATAACGCCAAAATTCATGACTTACACGCATTGGGGACTTTATCTTGATTCCTAAATAGAGATAAGTCTGCATCTAACACATGCTGTCGGGTAGCCTATTCCCGCAATAATGGCAAATCCTACATATTCAATATGGTAACAGGTTGTTGTTATTAATAACACCAGAATCCATGCCTTTAACGCATGGACTACTTTATCTCAATCCTTAATTAGAGATAAGTCTATGTATAACACGCGTTGTCGGTTAGTCTCTTTCAGTAAAAATGACAAAGTCAATATATTCAAAATCATAGCATCAAGTCTAAGAGAGTTCATTCTCTTAGCACAACGTTACATGTTAAACGGATTCAAATAATTCACATGCTAGCCCGACTCAAACGGTAGTCGGTAAAGGTTTATCAAATCAGTTGATGGCTGAGGGTTTGCCAAAAATCCTATGTATGTTTGTAGGCCCATCAGCTTAATGGATGTGAGCCGGGACTTGAAACAGATGAGCTAAATATAAGTCTTAAAGACTTAGTCAAAAATACATGAAAGTCACTTCCGTGTCTCAAGTCAAAACGCCACGGCCAAACCCGCGACGCAAAAACCACAACGCCGAGGTCACACCCGGGTTCCAAATTTAAAACGCAAGGGTCCTGCATGGCAAATCCCTTCAACCAAGATGCTTTTGAAGCGGGTGTAGAGAACAACTCCTTTATGATAAGGAATCAACAGCTCCAATATTAGAGTTAAGATCCAAAGTGTTCAGAAAATTCATCCCAGTCAACCGCGAACCTTCGAAAACTTTAGAGGGGGTTCTGTAGGCTGTCTAAATATCACAACATATAGCTGATCCATCATCAAATACCAATGATGGAAGTTATAATATGATGACTAGTGCCTCATGATCAGATTTTAAAATAACATGCTTGCTTTTTAAATCTACAAAATTATAATGCAATTTTTTAAAGGTTTTTAATAATCTATCATAAGCACATGCGAGTTTATTAATAGATAGATCATCATCGTGATCAGACTCGTATACCTCACTAGGGCTATCGCCTAGTGGTCGTGTGCATAATGAAGATGAAGCTCCAATATTACTTGAAGTGGACTCCATCAAAATGCGTTGAAGTCTCTCCAAGTTGTCATGATATGCTTCTATATGTTTTCATAAATTGTAAGCACTATCAAAAGAAGCAAGCTTGTTAGATATAGATAAGTCAAAAGTAGATATAGATAAGTCAAAAGCATTTCGCACAAATTCTAACAATAGCTTGTTCATTATAAACATTCTTTTATCATTTAAGCTCCACTTGGAATTTTCCAAAGTGGGCACAATGTAAGAAAAATTAATAATTTCCCATAATTTAATATTTTTAGATTTAACAAATAATTTAAATCTAAAACACCATTGAGAATAAGGGAAATCATTGAATTTTGGAGCAACATTAATATCATAGCATAAACAAGATGCACTATACATATCCATGATAAAATCTTATGTAAGCAAAATAATCAAAACTAGATTAGCAACAATATGAGAACAAGGAACTTTGACTCTACATGATTAAACCTCTAATCAAGAGCACCAAGCTCTGATATCAATTGTTAGACCCTAATGTCACTAGGAAAAAACCCTAGAGGGGGGTGAATAGTATCTTATGCTAATCTAATCCGATTTAATACCGGTTTAAACTTATTAATAAATTATTTTTCTACGATATATATACAATATGATATGAGAAAGAATGAGTAATATAAATAAAGGGCAATATCCTATCAATGATATACACAATGAGATATATGCAAGGATATAAACACAAGAGAAAATAAACAAGAGTGGTAGTGTAAACAAATGGTAGACACAAAGAGTAATCCAAACACAATAATATGATCAACTTATCAATCCTTGTTAAAAGGATGATAGGTCCTCAAAATTACTCAAATCATAATCTTTCCCAGCAAGACACTAAGTCTTCAAAATCTTATTCAAATCACAAGTATCAAAATTCATCGCTTCTGGAGATGAACTCACCTAGCAAGTTTTCCCAGTGAGACGCTAATTCCCAAAATCTTGTGTAAGTCACAAGTACACATTTTCTTGTCCCGTTAATATCACACCTCTGACAACCAACTTATTAATCCTCTTTAATAGGATGATAAGTTCACAAAGTTGCTCCAATCGTAATATTTTTTTATCACATTAACATCACACCTCTGACAACCAATCAACTTATCAATTCACTTTAATAGGATGATAAGTCCACAAAGTTGCTCCGATCGCAACAAACTCCTGTTACGTTAACATCACACCTCTGACAACCAATCAACTTATCAATCATCTTTAATAGGATGATAAGTCCACAAAGTTGCTCCGACCGTAACAAATTCTCATCATGTTAACACCAAACCTCTGACAATCAACTTATCCACTCTCTTCAATAGAGCGATAGGTCCTCAAGGTGGCTCCGATTGTAATAAATTCTTGTCACGTTAATCCTACACATCTGACAAAATCAACTTATCGACTATCTTCAATATAGCGATAGGTCCACAAACCTGTCAAGTTAAACATCACACCTCTGACGACCAAATCAACTTATCGACTCTCCCCAATAGAGTGATAGGTCATCAAAATTGCCCCGATCGTAATATTCTTTTTGTCAAGTTAACATCACACCTCTGATAACACAATCAACTTATCGACTCTCCTCAAAAGAGTGATAGGTCCACAAACCTGTTAAGTTAAACATCACATCTCTGATGACCAAATAACCTTATCAACTCTCCCCAATAGAGCGATAGGTTCTCAAAATTGCCTCAATCGTAATATTCTTCTTGTTAAGTTAACAGCACATCACTGACGAACCAATCAACTTATCGACTCTCTTCAATAGAGCGATAGGTCCACAAACCCGTCAAGTTAACATCACATCTCTGACGACACATTCCACTTATCGACTCTCCTCAATAGAGCGATAGGTCCACAAACCAGTCAAGTTAACATCACACCTCTGACGACCAAATCAACTTATCGACTCTCTTCAATAAAGCGATAGGCCCATAAAATACTGTTAGGTTAACATCACACCTCTAACAATCAAACCCTCCCCAATGAACTTGTTAATCCTTTTTTAACAATAATAGCAAGTTTTTATTATAAAATACCCAGCGGATTAAAGATTTTCTAAAATTATCCTAGTGATAATGAAGAAAATTTCTAAATTTCACTCTAAGTAAAAATTTAGGTTAAGTTAATACTACACCTCTGGCACTTCTAACTTTCTTTTAGTGTTTCAAGTAAAAATATAACACAGGAAGAAAAAGTGACAAAGTCTACGTATTCAATATCATACCTAGTGATTATCATTAAATTAATAATCTCTGAATCCATACCTCACATGTATGGGGAATTTTATCCCGAATCCTAAGTAGGGATAAGTCTACGCCTAATACGCATTGCCGGTTAGTCTTTGACCGTAAAAAGAACGAAAACCCATGTATTCAATATTGTGGTAGGTCGTTATTAATAATGCGAAAATCCATATCTTACACGCATGTGAGACTTTATCTCAATCCCTAAATAGAGATAATTCTGCATCAAGCACATGCTGTCGGGTAGCCTATTCCCGCAATAATGGCAAGCCTACGTATTCAATATCATAGCAGGTTATTATTAATAACACTAGAATCCATACCTTACACGCATGTGGGACTTTATCTCGGTCCCTAATTAGAGATAAGTCTACGCCTAACACGCTTTATCGGTTAGTCTTTTTATAAAAATGACGAAGTCTATGTATTCAAAATTATAGCATCAAGTCTAAGAGAGTTTATTCTCTTAGCACAACGTTACATGTAAAACGGATTCAAATAATTCACATGCTAGCCCGACTCAAATGATATTCGGTAAAGGTTTATCAAATCAGTTGATGGCTGAGGGTTTGCCAAAAATCCTATGCATGTTTGTAGGCCCATCAGCTTAGTGGATGTGAGCCAAGATTTGAAACAGATGAGCTAAAGATAAGTCTTAAAGACTTAGTCAAAAATACATGAAAGTCACTTCCGTGTCTCAAGTCAAAACGCCAAGGTCATACCCGCGACGCAAAAACCACAACGCCGAGGTCACACCCGGGTTCCAAATTTAAAACGCAAGGGTCCTACAAGGCAAATCCCTTCAACCAAGATGCCTTTGAAGCGGGTGTAGAGAACAACACCTTTATGACAAGGAATCAACAGCTCCAAGATCAGGGTTAAGATCCAAAGTATTCTAAAAATTCAACCCAGTCAACCGTAAACTTTCGAAAACTTTAGAGGGGGTTCTGTAGGCTGTCTAAAAATTACAACATATAGCTGAACCACTATCAAACGCCAATGATGAAAGTTTCAATATGGCGACTTCTAGAAAGCTATAATTTAAAGACTTTAACGTAGATCAATGAAGATTACAATCTGACGACCTTCACAACAACTAATAAAAGCTCTAATCAACAGCCTTCACAATTAACATCAGGAGTTACAATCTGACAACTCTCATATTTTCTAAGGGCCAAGACGAATGTTACAAGATGACGGTCTTTGCAACGCTCTAGCAAAAGAGACCACAAATTGATGGTCTCTTCACATCAAAACGCAGAGGTCATCCCGGCGTTTCACCGTTAAAACACAGAGGTCATCCATGCATTACACCATCAAAACACAGAGGTTATCCCTGTGTTACAACATCAGAACGTAGAGGTCATACCCAAGTTTCAGAGTCAAAACGCAGAGGTCATCCCTAGTGCTCTGATTAAAAATGCAGAGTTCGTGGATTCAAAACGCAGAGTTCATCTTTGCATCCCAACTCTGTATTTTAGAATTACAACGCCGCATGACCTATGCGTTCAGCCACCAAAATAGGCCCAATTCTGCTTTTCAAGTCTAAAATGCAGAGTATGGGCCCTGAACGTTATTTTTTAGCGTTTGGCTCATTCAAAGTACGAACTGAACAGTTTCAAACTGTTTCCCCACGATTTGGGAAGCTGTTTAAGGGGACGGTTACACCCAATTCAGCCCCACTTAGGAACGAATTTAGGGGGCGGTTATACCCCTTAATCCCCTATAAATAGTGGAAAACTCAATTAAGTTCAGGCTCTCTGATTGATCCTCTTTTCAGTAGCAAAGAAGAGATCTTTTGGGCAAATCATCTTTAAGGTAGAGCAGCATTTATCTTGGGAGAGCTGAGAGCATTCTTCGACAACAGGAGCTTTCTTCATCCTTAGCTTACAAACCGATTTCGTTTAAAGCAACTCTTTCATAGAGTTTCAAACTCGTCCAGATTTCTGACACTTGCTTTGCAAGTTCTCCATAACATCAAATCGTGAGGAGAAGACCACGTTCCAATGACACAAGATGTTCGGATCATCAACGGAGAGCAAACTCGACGTGAGCATTCGAGGGAGGCACCTAGAATTAAACAAAGGGGAGAGTTTATATCAATTCTCTTCTCTTTTGTAATCAGGAAATTCAAATTGTAATCAAGATTGAGAGAATAAAACATTCGATTCTTTCATAGTCTTCTTACAAATTTTCCACCAAACAATAAACTAGCAATATCTATTTTTAATTTTTTATTGCTTTCTTTAAGGTTTACAATTTTATTTGCAATGATATCAAACTTCGTTGTCGGTGCCTCATGATCGGATTTTAAAATAACATGCTTGCTTTTTAAATCTACAAAATTATAATGCAATTTGTTATAGGCTTTTATTAATCTATCATAAACACATGCGAATTCATTAATAGATAAATCATCATCGGGATCAGACTCGCATACCTCACTAGGGCTATCGCCTAGTGGTTGTGTGCATAATGAAGATGAAGCTCCAATATTACTTGAAGTAGACTCCATCAAAATGCGTTGAAGTTTCTCCAAGTTGTCATGATGTGCTTCTATATGTTTTCAAAATTTGTAAGCACTATCAAAAAAAGCAAGCTTGTTAGATATAGATAAGTCAAAAGCATTTCGCACAAATTCTAACAATAGCTTGTTCATAATAAACACTCTTTTATCATTTAAGCTCCACTTAGAATTTTCCAAAGTGGGCACAATGTAAGCGTAATTAATAATTTCTCATAATTTAATATTTTTAGATTTAACAAATAATTTAAATCTAAAACACCATTGAGCATAAGGAAAATCATTGAATTTTGGAGCAACATTAATATCATAGCATAAACAAGATGCACTATGCATATCCATGATATAATCTTATACAAGCAAAATAATCAAAACTAGATTAGCAACAATATGAGAACAAGGAACTTTGACTCTACACGATTTAGCCTCTAATCAAGAGTAACATGCTCTGATACCAATTGTTAGACCCTAATGTTAGTAGGAAAAAACCCTAGAGGGAGGGGGTGGCTAGAGTCTTATGCTAATCTAATCTGATTTAATACCGATTATAACTTATTAACAAATTATTCTTGTAAGATAGATATACAATATAATATAAGAAAGAATGAGTAATATAAATAAAGGGCAATATCCTATCAATGAGATATACAATGAGATATATGCAAGGATATAAACACAATAAAAAATAAACAAGAGTGATAGTGTAAACAAATAGTGGACACAAAGAGTAATCCAAACACAATAATATGATCAACTTATCAATCCTTGTTAATAGGATAATAGGTCCTCAAAATTGCACAAATCGTAATCTTACCCAGCAAGATACTAAGTCTTTAAAATCTTATTCAAATCACAAGTATCAAAATTCATCACTTCTGGTGATAAACTCACCTAGCAAGTTTTCCCAGTGAGACGCTAATTCCCAAAATCTTGTGTAAGTCACAAGTACACATTTTCTTGTCATGTTAATATCACACCTCTGACAACCCACTTATCAATTCTCTTCTATAGGATGATAAGTCCACAAAGTTGCTCCAATCGTAATATTTTTTTGTCACGTTAACATCACACCCCTCACAATCAATCAACTTATTAATTTTCTTCAATAGGATGATAAGTCTACAAAGTTGCTCCGATCGCAACAAACTCCTATTATGCTAACATCATACCTCTGACAACCAATCAACTTATCATTCCTCTTCAATAGAATGATAAGTCCACAAAGTTGCTCCGATCGCAACAAATTCTCGTCACACCAAACCTCTGACAATTAACTTATCGACTCTCTTCAATAGAGCGATAGGTCCTCAAGGTTTCACCGGTCGTAATAAATTCTTGTCACGTTAATCTGACAAAATCAACTTATCGACTCTCTTCAATATAGCGATAAGTCCACAAACCTGTCAGGTTAAACATCACACCTCTGACGACGAAATCAACTTATCGACTCTCCCCAATAGAGCGATAGGTCATCAAAATTGTCCTGATCATAATATTCTTTTTGTCAAGTTAACATCACACCTCTGAAAATACAATCAACTTATCGACTCTCTTCAATAGAGTGATAGGTCCATAAACCTGTCAAGTTAAACATCACACCTCTGACAACCAAATTAACTTATCGACTCTCCCCAATATAGCGATAGGTCATCAAAATTGCCCCGATCGTAATATTCTTTTTGTTAAGTTAACATCACATCTCTGATAACACAATCAACTTATCGACTCTCTTCAATAGAGCGATAGGTCCACAAATCTGTCAAGTTAAACATCACATCTCTGACGATCAAATCAACTTATCGACTCTCCCCAATAGAGCGCTAGGTCCTCAAAATTGCCCTGATCGTAATATTCTTCTTGTCAAGTTAACACCACACCACTGACGACACAATCAACTTATCGACTCTTTTCAATAGAGCGATAGGTCCATAAACCCGTCAAGTTAACATCACACCTCTGACGACACAATCCACTTATCGACTCTCCTTAATAGAGCGATAGGTCTACAAACCAGTCAAGTTAATATCACATCTCTGACGACCAAATTAACTTATCGACTCTCTTCAATAGAGCAATAGGCCTATAAAATACAGTTAGGTTAACATCACACCTCTAATAATCAAACCATCCCCAATGAACTTGTTAATCATTTTTCAACAAGAATAGCAAGTTTTCATTAAAAAAAACCCCAGCGGATTAAAGATTTTCTAGAATTATCCTAATGATAATGAAGAAAATTTTAGAATTTCACTCTAAGTAAAAATTTATCTAAGTTAATACTACACTTCTGGCACTTCTAACTTTCTTTCAGTGTTTCAAGTGAAAATATGACACAGGAAGAAACAGTGACAAAGTCTACGTATTCAATATCATAGCTAGTGATTATCATTAAATTAATAATCTCTAAATCCATACCTCACATGTATGGGAAATTTTATCCTGAATCCTAAGTAGGGATAAGTCTACACCTAACATACATTATCGGTTAGTCTTTGATCGTAAAAAGAACAAAAGCCCACGTATTCAACATCATGCTAGGTCATTATTAATAACGCCAAAATCCATACCTTACATGCATGGGGGATTTTATCTCGATCCCTAAATAGAGATAAGTCTTCATCTAACACATGCTGCCGGGTAGCCTATTCCTGTAATAATGGCAAAGCCTACGTATTCAATATCGTAGCAGGTTGTTATTAGTAACACCAAAATCCATACCTTACACACATGGGAGACTTTATCTCGATCCCCAAATAGAGATAAGTCTGCATCTAACACATGCTGGCGGGTAGCCTATTCCCGCAATAATGGCAAAGCCTATGTATTCAAAATCATAACATCAAGTCTAAGAGAGTTTATTCTCTTAGCACAATGTTATATGTAAAAGGGATTCAAATAATTCACATGCTAGCCCGACTCAAATGGTAGTCTGTAAAGGTTTATCAAATCAGTTGATGGCTGAGGGTTTGTAAATTATCCTATGCATGTTTATAGGCCCATCAGCTTAATAGATGCTAGCTGAGACTTGAAACAGATGAGCTAAAGATAAGTATTAAAGACTTAGTCAAAAATAAATGAAAGTCACTACCGTGTCTCAAGTCAAAACGTGAAGGTCAAACCCGCGACGCAAAAACGACAACGCCGAGGTCACACCCAGGTTCCAAATTTAAAACGCAAGTGTCCTGCAAGGCAAATCCCTTCAACCAAGATGCCTTTGAAGCAGGTGTAGAGAACAACTCCTTTATGATAAGGAATCAACAGCTACAATATCAGAGTTGAGATCCAAAGTATTCTAAAAATTCATCCCAGTCAACCGCGAACTTTTAAAAACTTTGGAGGAATTTCTGTAGGCTGTCTAAATATCACAACATATAACTGATCCACCATCAAACACCGATGATGGAAGTTACAATATGATGACTTTTAGAAGGCTATAATTTAAAGACTTTCACGTAGATCGATGAAGGTTGCAATCTGACGACCTTCACAACAACTGATAATAGCTCTAATCAACAGCCTTCACAATCAACGCCAGGAGTTACAATCTGACGACTCTCATATTTTCAAGGGGCCAAGACGAATGTTACAAGATGACAGTCTTTGCAATGCTCTAGCAAAAGAGACCACAAATAGATAGTCTCTTCACATCAAAACACAGAGGTCATCCCTGCGTTTCACCATCAAAATGCAAAGGTCAAACCTGCATTACACCATCAAAACGTAAAGGTCATCCCTATGTTACAACATCAAAACACAGAGGTCATCCCTGTGTTACAACATCAAAACACAGAGGTCATACCCACGTTTCAGAGTCAAAACGCACAGGTCATCCTCAGCTCTACAATTAAAAACGCAGAGTTCGTGGACTCAAGACACAGAGTTTATCTCTGCCACCCAACTCTGCGTTTTAGATTTACAATGCAGCATGACTTATGCGTTCAGCAACTGATGCGGCATAATTATGTACCAAAATTGCAAGTGCACAATTGATCAAGTTATAGTATAAAAAGTTATCGATCCCACGAGGAAGGTGATTTTAAGAGATTATTAGAAATGGTTCTTATATTTTATGCATGACAATTAGGAATAAGTGTGATTGTGATGAGTGGTTGTTTTGATTTATGTGCAAGAGATAATAAATTGAATTTTAGAGAAGAAAGAATCAAAGAATAAATGAAATCACAAGGCAAGAAAGAAGAATGAATAAAATCAAGAAATAAACCAAGAATGAAAAAAAAATTTAAGAAAGTTAAGATGGAGGATTCAAAAGAGGTAAGAAATCTAGAATATAATCCACTAACCAATTTTAATTACAAAATACAAACTATTCTCTTTTTATCATATTTCAACTTAGATTTATTAAGCATAGATTATCAAACCATTTAAGATAAGCATAACCTATCAAATTATCATCTAAGTCAAAATTACTATTCATGATAAGAACAACAACATGATAATAATCCTAGAATTCATAAGAATAACCTATCAAATCATTTAAGATAAGCATAGATTATCAAATTCTTCTTCTACCGATTAGTTCTCTAGTTGATTATCCTAAACATGAACATTTTAAGTGCAAGAGAATAATTCATACAATATAAAGGAAATTAGACAAGTTTCAAATAATTCTAAGATTCCTACAAGAATTAAATTCACATCTTAAGAAATAAAAACAAGAAAAAGAACTAATTACAAAAATAAAAAGAAAAGAAAAATCTAAAATATGAACAAGAAATAAATCTAACTACAAAGAAAATAAAAATCTATACTACAAAATATATTACAAAAATTAAATGCAAGAAAATAAATCTACTCTACAAATTAAAGTGCAAAAAGAAATAAAAAGATAAGAAAATAAATCTACACTACAAGCATGAATTTAAATCTAACTAATAAGCAATAATAAAGAAATTACTAAAAAGAAATAAAAGAGAAAAGAAATGCAAACCTTCAAATTGCTCTTCATCTCCATCCTCATCATTCAACAAAGAGGAGAAAGAACAAATTTAAAGAGGAGAAAAATTATTATTATTAATTGCAAATAAAGTTATAATTTTTGGAAGGCCTTCTCCATTAAGAGTAGCACTTCTCTCCAAAAGGAGTTACAAAATTTTTCACACCTCTAACCCCTCACTCTCTACCCCTATTTATAGTAAACATCAGTGAATGAGAGCCATTGGATTGAAATCTTATCCAAAAACATCAATTTTCAGCCATAGATTCGTAACAAACTGCATAGGGTATCGATGCCAGCATCGATAGGGGTATCGATGCAGGCATCGATACGGGCATTGATGCCGGCATCAATACGGACATCGATGCTGGCATCGATGCCCCCATCGATGCTGGCATCGATGTGTAGATTTCTTCTTTTTCAGCCCACATCTTCTTTTCTTCTATGGACTTGTGGGCTTGGTATTTGGGCTTTGGGCATTTTTTTGGCAATTCTTTGGCATTTTTGGCTTCATTACTTCATGAGCTTTACTTCTTCTTTTTAGGCTTTTGGATAAATTGGAAATTTAATTTTCTAATGGGCTTCTTGATGCATTTCTTCATTTAATCAACGGGTTTTTGTTGACAGATTGGAGTTTGAGATTTATTCTTCATTAACCTACAATTAAAAGATAAAAATAATTATTAGTGGTAGATTTATTCATATAAAATAGATAATGAGGGTATAAAACTGTAATAAAATGTGATTATCAAATACCCTCATACATAAACTTTTGCTAGTCCTCTAGCAAAGAAAAAAAAATTCTAACTCACTTTCACAGGAATTGCCGTTGTATTTAGCGCATACAACAAGCCTTTAAACCCCTAGGTTATCCTAGTGGACGAGTTGTAGTCTCGTGAGGGTTTACAGTGAATATACCCACAAAATTCGGTCAATCTTGCTAAGTTAAATAAGTCAGTAAATAACAGATTTTTGTCGATATATTTAGACATTCTAATTGAAGCTAGTTAATAATCAAGAAAACGTTTTTATATATAACTCCAATGTAAATTCCTTAGAAAATCTTTTTCATTATAGCAATACAAAATCAAGTCAAATCTTAGAGATTTAATTTAAAAGTTTTGAAAAGAACATGCTAACTCTTTGTTTTAAATAATTTTCAAGTTTCTTGATCAAAAATTGTTTTTCAAGACCATATATACAAAACAACAATATATAGAAAAAAATGGTTAGTGTTATACGTATATAATATTTTTTTTCTCACTCTTTAATTCTTGGTGATTGTTTTCTATTTTAACGGGCTTTCTAAGTAACCATTTAACAAGTTTTGGGCCAATGAATCCCAACCCAATTAGGCTTAGGTCATTAAGTATAGAAATACTCATTGGGCTTAATTACTTAGTCAACTTAGGCTTTATAAGATAGAATCACATTAAATTTAAGAGTTTTTTTTGTGCCCATTTTTCGCACTCTTCTTTTATAAGGTTAGTTTTTTTAATATATATATGTGTAAGTATATATAATCTGAAAAAAAAATGTGTAAATCAAGATAACTTGAAAAAAATATTTTCAACTCTAAGTTAAGCATGCAAAAATTTTATTATTTTTAATTAAAAAACTAAGGTAAGACTTAAGTAAAGTATACTAGTTAAAAAATCATTTCTTAAGAATTCTATTTGGAGTTATCATAAAAGGTGAACTTGAATATGTCACTAACTAAGACTTAGAAAATTTAAAATCTATCAATTTGATCAGTTATTACTTAACTCTATTAATTTGGCAAGTGACAATGTTTTTATAATTTTTTTTAACAAAAAGAAAGAAAAATGCAACAAAAAAGGTAAAATAAAGAGGAAAATATGTATTTCTCACCCCCACACCTAAATTTTGCATTGTCCTCAATGCAAATTCGCTGAAGCACAAAGTAAAGCAGATAAAAATTAAAGAACTTACAGTTGCTTGGTTGACAATAATGATAAGGATCTGTAATTACTGTTAGTATGAGGATGAAGAAATCAAATAAGAGGGAAATTGTAAGTAATTATTTTATTTTATATTTTTTTATATATTTTTTATATTTTTTATGTTACTTATTCAAATTTTTGTTTTTGTTTTTTTTAAGAAACAAAAGAACTCTTTTTTTTAAGAAACAAAAGAAAAATTAGTTTTTGTTTTTTAATAGATAATGAGGTTCATGAAAAACCAACACCTCTTCCCCTCCGAGCGTAGAAAATTCTAAAAATGGTTTTAGACGTTGACCATTTATTTTAAAAATATTACCATTTTTAGGATTTTCTATCTCAACAGCTCCATGTGAAAAAACCTGTTTGACAAAAAATGGACCTGTCCATCTTGATCTTAATTTTTTAGGAAAAAGATACAATTTTGAATTGTACAATAAAACTTTTTGTCCTGGAGATCAATTTTTTCGCAAAATTAATTTGTCATGAAAAATCTTTGTTTTCTCTTTGTAAATTTTTGAGTTTATGTATGCATCATTTCTAATTTCTTCCAACTCATTTATTTGGAGCAATCTGTTTTTACCTGCCGAGTCTGAGTCAAAATTTAACTATTTTATTGCCCACATTGCTCGATGTTCTAATTCTACTGGTAGGTGACAAGCTTTCCTGAATACCAGTCTGTATGGTGACATCCCTAAATTGGCCTTAAAAGCTGTTCTATATGCCTACAGAGCATCACACAATTTTACAGACCAATCTTTTCTGTTCTGATTAACTGTTTTTTCTAAGATTTGTTTGATCTGCCTGTTTGTGACCTCTACTTGTCCACTGGTTTGTGGGTGATAAGGAGTTGATAATTTGTGTGTTATTAAATATTTTCTCATCAAAGCCTCGAAAGAACGGTTACAGAAATGTGTACCGTTATCACTGATGATCGCTCGAGGTACTCCAAACCGGGCAAAAATGGTCTCTTTCAAAAATTTGACAACGACCTTGTTGTCATTAGTTTTGCAAGCTACCGCCTCAATCCATTTTGACATGTATTCAACGGCTACTAGAATGTAGACATTTCCAAAGGAATTTGGAAATAGTCCCATGAAATCGATACCCCACAGATCAAAAAGTTCAACAGATAAAATGGGTTGTAGGGGCATCATATTTCTTCTAGTGACCTTCCCTAAAAGCTGACAGCGGTTACAGGTTTTGCAAAACTCGAATGAATCCTTAAAGAGAGTGCGCCAATACAGCCCAGATTGGAGAACTTTTTCAACTGTTTTTCTCGGGCCAAAGTGGCCCCCACAGGCTTGCTCGTGACAAAAGGATAGAACACTCCTAGTTTCTTCCGTTGGAACACACCTCTTAAAGATCTGATCAGGACAGTATTTGAACAGATATGGATCATCCCAGTAAAAGTATTTTACTTGGGAGAGAAAACAGGATCTATCCTGTTTGGACCAATAAGAAGAGATCTGGTTCATGACTATGTAGTTCACAATGTCGGCGAACCAGGGAACAAATGGGATTTCTAGGAGTTGTTCATCAGGAAAATGCTCATTGATTGGAACGGTTGATGTTGGTGCATTTGGGAGTCGAGAGAGGTGATCTTCTACGGGGTTCTCTGTTCCCTTTATGTCAAGAATTTGAATGTCAAACTCTTGAAGAAGGAGAATCCATCTAATGAGCCGTGCTTTAGCATCCTTTTTGGTCAAAAGATACTTTAGTGCGGCATGATCTGTGAAAACTTTGGTTAAGGAACCGATGAGGTAGGACCTGAATTTTTCTAAGGCAAAGACTACAGCTAAAAACTCTTTCTCAGTGACAGAGTAGTTTTGCTGGGCATCATTCAGAGTCCTACTGGCGTAGTAGATCACATGTGGTTTTTCATCAAACTGTTGTCCTAAGACAGCACCAATCGCAGAATCAGATGCATCACACATCAGTTCGAAGGGTAAGGTCCAGTCTGGTGCATGAATGATAGGAGCTGTGGTTAGCTCCTTTTTCAGATATTCAAAAGCTTTGAGGTAGTCTAGAGAGAAGACAAATGATGTATCCTTGGCTAAAAGATTAGTCAAGGGTCTAGCAATTTTGCTGAAATCCTTGATGAAACGTCGGTAAAAACCAGCATGACCAAGAAATGATCTGACATCTTTGACAGTTTTGGGAGGAGGGAGATTGGAAATGAGATCTACCTTAGCTTTGTCCACTTCGATTCCCCTATTGGAAACTACATGTCCTAAGACAATGCCTTGTTTGACCATGAAATGATATTTCTCCCAATTGAGAGTCAGATTTTTCTCTCTACACCGTTCTAGGACCAGTTTAAGATGATGCAAACATTAGGAAAATGTGTCACCAAAAATGAAAAAGTCATCCATGAAAATTTTGAGAAATCGCTCTACCATGTCCGAAAAAATACTGATCATGCAGCGTTGGAATGTGGCTGGTGCGTTACACAGTCCAAAGGGCATGCGTCAGTATGCGAATGTTCCATACGGGCAAGTGAAGGTGGTTTTCTCCTGATCTTCGGGAGCGATAGGGATTTGATTGTAACCTGAATATCCATCCAGGAAACAATAGAACTCGTGTCCTGCTAAATGCTCTAACATTTGGTCAATGAAAGGAAGAGGGAAGTGATCTTTCCGAGTGGCTAAGTTGAGTTTTCGGTAGTCAATATAGACTCGCCATCCAGTTTGGATCCGAGTGGGAATCAGCTCATTAGCCTCATTTTGGATCACGGTGATCCCAGATTTCTTTGGAACAACTTGGACCGGACTCACCCATGAACTATCAGAAATAGGATAAATGATCCCATGATCGAGATATTTCAGAATGTCTTTCCTAACGGCTTCTTTCATCACTGGGTTTAACCTACATTGAGCATCTCTAGTAGGTTTGGCATCATCTATCAAATAGATTCGGTGTTGAATAATGGTTGGACTAATCCCTTTGATATCAGCCATGGTCCATCCAATGGCTTCCCTATTCTCTCTTAAAACCACTAAGAGAGCTTCCTTTTGACCGGTAGTCAACTCAGAAGAAATGATAACTGGTAAAGACTCGTTCTCCCCTAAGTAGGCATACTCTAGATTTTTAGGTAGAGGTTTGAGCTCTAACTTAGGGGGTTCCTCCACAGATGGCCGAAGCTGAACTCTGGGTTCTATCTCCAAAGGTTCTCGTTGCCAGCCAACAGCAAAAACATGATTGACTAGCGGTTCTATCTCTAGTTCGTCATCAGAAATCTCCTCAATCATTAAATCAGATGTATTTGAATCAGACTCACACTCTCCCTCTTGTTGTTCACTGGATATTCCTTGAATGAAATTCACTTCCATGGGTTCATCAGATGGATCACTAGGCTGTCTCCCTAAGTTGAAAATATTGAGGTCAACAGTCATATTCCCAAAAGATAGTTTCACCTGACCGGTTCTACAATTTATCAAAGCATTTAAGATGGCTAAGAACGGTCTTCCTAGAATGACGGTGATTTGACTTTTGAGATTGGAAACGGGCTGCGTTTCCAAGACAATAAAATCAACAGGAAAAATAAACTCTCCAACTTTGATTAGAACATCCTCTACCTCTCCTTTGGGAAATTTTACAGATCTATCAGCTAACTGTAGAGTGCATCTTGTCGGTTTAAGTTCTCCTACACCTAGCTGTTGATAGACCGAATAAGGAAGGAGGTTGACGCTAGCTCCAAAGTCTAGAAGTGCCTTATCAATGTGAGTGTTACCTATGACGCATGGAATTGTGGGACAACCAGGGTCCTTGTATTTCAACGGCATGGGTTTTGAAAAAATTTCACTGAGATTGGCAGCTAAGAAGACTTTCTTGGGGACATTGGTGGTTCTTTTCTTAGTGCATAAGTCCTTTAAGAACTTTGCATAAGAAGGGATTTGTTCGATTGCATCTAGGAATGAATGTTTATCTTGACATGTTTAAACGTTTCTAGGATTTTCTCAACCTGCGGGGAGTTTTTCCTAGGTTTGAGTCTATCTGGAAAGGGGGCAACGGGCCTATACCTATCTAGATCAGGCTCAATCTTAAGTTCAGCATTTTGGTCATCGGAAGGAATTGCTTCATCGGAAGGAGTGTTTTGAATGGGAGAAGGGGTTTGATCCGGTGACATTCTAACCTGATTGTCTATTTGTTTTCCTAATCTCAGAGTGTGAATTGCATTCAGTTGAGCTGGATTGTTGGAACTAGATCCAGTGTCTTTAGGGTTTGTAACAGGTTGACTTGGAAATTTTTTTTTTTCTCTCTCACTCACGGCAGCGGCTAGTTGCCCAAGTTGGGTTTCTAACCGGGCTATGGCTTGAGTGTTCAAGTTGAGCACTTGGCCGGTGGTTTGCATGAATGAATTTAGAGTGGTGGATGATTGGGTCAACATGTTGGTAGTTTGTGTAGAAGCTTTAATCATAGCTTCTAAACCCTTTTCTAAGACACTCAAACGTTTGTCATGATCAGAATTTGAAGGATTTGTAGGCTGGTGAGGATGAGGATGTTGGTTTGGAAAAGGTGGGTTAGAAAAATTGTTCGGTGTATTGAACGAGACAGTGTTTCCCCTAGGAAATTGTTGGTTTGACGCGGGAATGAAGTTTTGATTTCCGGGAGAGTTTCCTTGGTTCCAAGCAAAGTTGGGATGATTTCTCCAACCTAGATTGTAGGTTGGAGAAAATGGATCATTTTTAGGGCGCTGGAATGCAGCGTTCATCTGTTCTAAAGCATGGTTGTTTCCTAGAAGAGGACATTCCTCTGAAACGTGGGTAGGAGACTGACAGTTATGACATCCCGGGGCAGAAATATGATTGATTTGAGCCGGAGCTCGTTCCTTAACTTCTAAGGCTTCTAACATCCGCATAATCGTTGCCATCTTTGCTTCAGAAGAAATGATTGACTCTAGGGAAAAACCACTAGACTTAGGTTGGGGAATAGATGAAACCCTGTCATCACAGTTTTCCCACTGCATTGTTTTCTCGGATAAACTCTCTAGAAATTCCCAAGCTTCATCTGTGTTTTTTCTCATAAAATCTCCCTGACACATCGATTCTAAAGATGTTTTTGAAGAATAGTCCAATCCTTCATATATGACTTGGCACAGTCGCTATTTTTCTAGACCGTGATAAGGACATTGGATTAAAAGATCTTTAAATCGGTCGAAATATTTCCAGAATGGCTCTCCCGGGACAATTTTGAAATTCTGAATGTTGTTCCTAAGCTTTACTGTTTTGTGAATAGGGAAAATTTTCTTGAGAAAAACGGTGATAAATTCCTCCCAAGTTGAGATGGAATTTATCGGTAAGCTGTACAGCCATTTTTTAGCTTTGTCCTTAAGAGGAAATAGAATAAATCTAAGCTTAATCGCATCTTTGGTTAATTCTCTCATTTTAATCATAATACATACTTCCTCAAATTCCGAGATAAATATATATGCATCTTCTGTTTCATTACCTAGGAATTTGGGAAGCATGTTTATGAAATACGGTCTAAGCTCAAAATTTGTTCCATTTACATCGGGGAGTCTTATGCAAGATGGAATTGCATTTCTGGTGGGGTAACACATATCCTGAAGAACTGGTTGATTTGTCATTTCTTGGATTGGTTCAACATGGATTAAGCGATGAAAATTATCCCGAACCCAAATTTGCATACACCAAAACAAATTTTTTTTTTAAAGGAAAAAAAGAAAATTAGTTTTTTTTTAGAAGATAAAGAAAAATCCTAACTAAAACAACTAAAAGCAATCACTTTTCAATCAACTCTAATTCTAGGGTTTAGCCTAACTCCACTAGACCAGCTCCTAACCAAAAACTCCTACAGTGAAAAGATTAAAGTTTTACCCAGGTAGTTAGCCAGGTAAGGATAGTACTAGAGGGTGATCAAAGATCAATTAAGTACCTCTTTCCTTACGGAGCGCTTTATGCAACCCCTAAACCTTGCCTTAGAAACCAACTATTCTGAGAAAACTTAAACCGGTTCACTTAAGGATTTTTTGTTCATTATTGAGCTCGAATCCTTAGGGGCCAACGTCTAATGAGTTTTAGAAGGCTTGGGTTTGTGAAGTGAGGAATTAGTGATTTGTGGGCTAAGGAAAGGGTGATGAAATCCCTTACATTATCTTGATTGGGGTTTTGCCCTTAAGAATGTTTTAAGTGTGTGCCAAATCAAGTGCTACAATCACTTTGGTGAATTTCTACACTATATGAAATGCAACCCTAGAAATTAAAAGCGACTAAAAAGGATGATAAAAAAAGAAAATCTTTTTTTTTAATTATGGTCAACAACAATAAAATGTGAGAAGATGGCTCAGGTTTAAATTTATTATCTTGTTAGTTAATGTCCAAGTGAAAGGTAGATTTTATTATGATCAACAAAAGTAAAATCTTTTTTTTAAAATCCTAATTGTCTATAATTTTGAAGCTAGCTAAAGAGGGTGGAATTGAAAACTAAAAAGAAGACTTACCCGAAAGCAATGCTTCAAATTCTTGATCTTCAATCCAAGATTTTCAAGCTCCAAGCGGTTCCTTCACAAGAAAAATACACAAGTTAAAGAACCAAATTAATAAAATCCTATTTTAGCACCTTCCCCGGCAACGGCGCCAAAAACTTGATGCGGCATAATTATGTACCAAAATTGCAAGTGCACAATTGATCAAGTTATAGTATAAAAAGTTATCGATCCTACGAAGAAGGTGATTTTAAGAGATTATTAGAAATGGTTCTTATGTTTTATGCATGACAATTAGGAATAAGTGTGATTGTGATGAGTGGTTGTTTTGATTTATGTGCAAGAGATAATAAATTGAATTTTAGAGAAGAAAGAATCAAAGAATAAATGAAATCACAAGGCAAGAAAGAAGAATGAATAAAATCAAGAAATAAACCAAGAATGAAAAGAAAATTTAAGAAAGTTAAGATGGAGGATTCAAAAGAGGTAAGAAATCTAGAATATAATCCACTAACCAATTTTAATTACAAAATACAAACTATTCTCTTTTTATCATATTTCAACTTAGATTTATTAAGCATAGATTATCAAACCATTTAAGATAAGCATAACCTATCAAATTATCATCTAAGTCAAAATTACTATTCATGATAAGAACAACAACATGATAATAATCCTAGAATTCATAAGCATAACCTATCAAACCATTTAAGATAAGTATAGATTATCAAATTCTTCTTTTACCGATTAGTTCTCTAGCTGATTATCCTAAACATGAACATTTTAAGTGCAAGAGAATAATTCATACAATATAAAGAAAATTAGACTAGTTTCAAATAATTCTAAGATTCCTACAAGAATTAAATTCACATCTTAAGAAATAAAAACAAGGAAAATAACTAATTACAAAAATAAAAAGAAAAGAAAAATCTAAACTATGAACAAGAAATAAATCTAACTACAAAGAAAATAAAAATCTAAACTACAAAATATATTACAAAAATTAAATGCAAGAAAATAAATCTACTCTACAAATTAAAGTACAAAAAGAAATAAAAAGACAAGAAAATGAATCTATACTACAAGCATGAATTTAAATCTAACTAATAAGCAATAATAAAGAAATTACTAAAAAGAAATAAAAGAGAAAAGAAATGTAAACCTTCAAATTGCTCTTCATCTCCATCCTCATCATTCAACAAAGAGGAGAAAGAACAAATTTAAAGAGGAGAAAAATTATTATTATTAATTGCAACTAAAGTTATAATTTTTGGAAGGCCTTCTCAATTAAGAGTAGCCCTCCTCTCCAAAAGGAGTTATAAAATTTTTCATACCTCTAACCCCTCATTCTCTACCCCTATTTATAGTAAACATCAGTGAATGAGAGCTATTGGATTGAAATCTTATCCAATAACATCAATTTTCAGCCATAGATTAGTAACAAACTGCCTAGGGTATCGATGCCAGCATGGATAGGGGTATCGATACGGGCATCGATGCTGGCATCGATGCCCCATCGATGCTGGCATCGATGCCCCATCGATGCTGGCATCGATGTGTAGATCTCTTCTTTTTCAGCCCGCATCTTCTTTTCTTCTATGGGCTTGTGGGCTTGGTATTTGGGCTTTTGGCATTTTTTTGGCAATTCCTTGGCATTTTTGGCTTCATTGCTTCATGGGCTTTACTTCTTCTTTTTGGGTTTTTGGATAAATTGAAATTTTAATTTTCCAATGGGCTTCTTGATGCATTTCTTCATTTAATCAACGGGTTTTTTTTGAGAGATTGGAGTTTGAGATTTATTCTTCATTAACCTGTAATTAAAAGATAAAAACAATTATTAGTAGTAGATTTATTCATATAAAATAGATAATGATGGTATAAAATTGTAATAAAATATGATTATCAGCCACCAAAATAGGTCCAACTCTACATTTCAAGTCTAAAATGCAGAGTTCGGGCCCTGAACGTTGTTTTTTTAGCATTTGACTCCTTCAAAGCATGAACTGAATAGTTTCAAACCGTTTCCCCATGATTTGGGGAGCTGTTTAGAGCATCTCCAATAGCTTCCCACTTTTGGATAATTTAGTTAGGTTTTTGGTCTAACAGATTCCTAATCTCATTCCCCAAAATAGGGATGGTGGAGAAAAAATAGGGAAACTTTCCCAAATCTGCAGCATTCTCCAAATTTTTGGAGAAAAAAAGGAATTCTTCAAAATGAGGAAGCTGTTGGAATTAGTGTAAAGATAATTTGAAGAATATGACTTTTGCTTTCCTATTTTGGAGAAAATTTTAGAGAAGCTGTTGGAGATGCCCTTAAGGAGGCGGTTACACCTCATTCAGCCCCACTTACTAGCGAATTTAGGGGGCGGTTATTCCCCTTAATCCCCTATAAATAGTGGGAAACTCAATTGAGTTCGGGCCCTCGGATTGGTCCTCTTTTCAGCAGCAAAGAAGAGATCTTTTGGGCAAATCATCTTTAAGGTAGAGCGGCATTTATCTTGGGAGAGCTGAGAGCATTCTTTGACAACAGGAGCTTTCTTCATCCTTGGCTTACAAACCGATTTCGGTTAAATCAACTCTTTCATAGAGTTTCAAACTCGTCCAGATTTCTAACACATGCTTTGCAAGTTCTCCATAGCGTCAAATCATGAGGAGAAGACCACGTTCCAGTAACACAAGACGTTCGGATCATCAACGGAGAAGAAACTCGACGTGAGTATTCGAGGGAGGCACTCCATCGCCACCATGAAGAACCCAGAATTAAACAAAGAGGAGAATTTATGTTAACTCTCTTCTGTTTTGTAATCAGGAAATTCAAATTGTAATCAAGATTGAGAGAATAAAACATTCAATTCTTTCATTGTCTTCTTACAAATTTTTCACCAAACAATAAACTAGCAATATCTATTTTTAATTTTTTATTGCTTTCTTTATGGTTTATATTTTTATTAGCAATGATATCAAACTTTATTGCTAGTGCCTCATGATCGGATTTTAAAATAACATGTTTGCTTTTTAAATCTACAAAATTATAATGAAATTTGTTATAGGCTTTTATTAATCTATCATAAGCACATGCGAGTTCATTAATAGGTAGATAATCATCGGGATCTGACTCGCATACCTCACTAGGGCTATCGCCTAGTGGTCGTGTGCATAATGAAGATGAAGCTCCAATATTACTTGAAGTGGACTCCATCAAAATGCGTTGAAGTTTCTCCAAGTTGTCATGATGTGCTTCTATATGTTTTCATAAATTGTAAGCACTATCAAAAGAAGCAACCTTGTTAGATATAGATAAGTCAAAAGCATTTCGCACAAATTCTAACAATAGCTTGTTCATAATAAACATTCTTTTATCATTAAAGCTCCACTTGGAATTTTCCAAAGTGGGCACAATGTAAGCATAATTAATATTTTCCCATAATTTAATATTTTTAGATTTAACAAAAAAATTAAATCTAAAACACCATTGAGCATAAGGGAAATTATTGAATTTTGGAGCAACATTAATATGATAGCATAAACAACATACACTATGCATATCCATGATATAATCTTTTGCGAGCAAAATAATCAAAACTAGATTAGCAAGAATATGAGAACAAGAAACTTTGACTATAAACGATTAAGTCTCTAATCAAGAGCACCAAGCTCTGATACCAATTATTAGACCCTAATGTCATTAGGAAAAAAACCCTAGAGGGGGTGAATAGGGTTTTATGCTAATCTAAACTGATTTAATGCTGATTAAAACTTATTAACAAATTATTATTGTAAGATGGATACACAATATGATATGAGAAAGAATGAGTAATATAAACAAAGGGCAATATCCTATCAATGAGATACACAATGAGATATATGCAAGGATATGAACATAAGAGAAAATAAACAAGAGTGATAGTGTAAACAAAAAGTAGACACAAAGAGTAATCCAAACATAATAATATGATCAACTTATCAATCCTTGTTAATAGGATGATAGGTCCTCAAAATTGCTCAAATCGTAATCTTCCCCAGAAATACACTAAGTCTTTAAAATCTTATTCAAATCACAAGTATCAAAATTTATCGCTTCTGGTGATAAACTCTTCTAGCAAGTTTTCCCCATGTGACGCTAATTCCCAAAATCTTGTGTAAGTCACAAGTACACATTTTCTTGTTACGTTAATATCACACCTCTGACAACCCACTTATCAATCTTCTTCAATAGGATGATAAGTCTACAAAGTTGCTACAATCGTAATTTTTTTGTCACGTTAACATCACACCTCTGACAACCAATCAACTTATCAATTCTCTTCAATAGGATGATAAGTCCACAAAGTTGCTCCGATCACAACAAACTCCTGTCACGTTAACATCATACCTCTGACAACCTATCAACTTATCAATCCTCTTCAATAGGATGATAAGTCCACAAAGTTACTCCGATCATATCAAATTCTCATCATGTTAACACCAAACCTCTGACAATCAACTTATCGATTCTCTTCAATAGAGCGATAGGTCCTCAAGGTTGCTCCGATCGTAATAAATTCTTATCACGTTAATCCTACACATCTGACAAAATCAACCTATCGACTCTCTTCGATATAGTGATAGGTCCACAAACCTGTCAAGTTAAACATCATACCTTTGATGACCAAATCAACTTATCGACTCTCACCAATAGAGAGATAGGTCATCAAAATTGCCCCGATCATAATATTCTTTTTGTCAAGTTAACATCACACCTCTGATAACACAATCAACTTATCGACTTTCTTCAATAGAGTGATAGGTCCACAAACGTGTTAAGTTAAACATCACATCTCTGATGACCAAATCAACTTATCGACTCTTCCCAATAGAGCGATAGATCCTTAAAATTGCCCCAATCGTAATATTCTTCTTGTCAAGTTAACATCACATCACTGACGACACAATCAACTTATCGACTCTCTTCAATAGAGAGATAGGTCCACAAACCCGTCATGTTAACATTACACCTCTGACGACACAATCCAATTATTGATTCTCCTTAATAGAGCAATAGGTCCACAAACCAGTCAAGTTAACATCACACCTCTGTCGACCAAATCAACTTATCGACTCTCTTCAATAGAGCGATAAGCCCATAAAATACTGTTAGGTTAACATCACACCTCTAACAGTCAAACCCTCTCCAATGAACTTGTTAATCCTTTTTAACAAGAATAGCAAGTTTTTATTATAAAATACCCAGCGGAATAAAGATTTTCTAGAATTATCCTAGTGATAAAGAGGAAAATTTCTGAATTTCACTCTAAGTAAAAATTTATGCTAAGTTAATACTACACCTCTGGCACTTCTAACTTTCTTTCAGTGTTTCAAGTGAAAATATAACATAGGAAGAAACAATGACAAAGTTTACGTATTCAATATCATACCTAGTGATTATCATTAAATTAATAATCTCTGAATCCATATCTCGCATGTATGGCGAATTTTATCCCGAATCCTAAGTAGGGATAAGTTTACGCCTAACACGCATTCCGGTTAGTCTTTGACCATAAAAAGAAAGAAAGCCCATGTATTCAACATCATGGTAGGTCGTTTATAATAATGCTAAAATCCATACCTTACACGCATGGGAGACTTTATCTCGATCCCTAACTAGAGATAAGTCTACATCTAACACATGCTGCCGGGTAGCTTATTCCCGCAATAATGGAAAAACCTACGTATTCAATATCATAGCAGGTTGTTATTAATAATACCAGAATCCATGCCTTACACGCATGCGGGACTTTATCTCGATCCCTAATTAGAGATAAGTCTACGCCTAACACGCGTTACCAGTTAGTTTTTTTCTGTAAAAATAACAAAGTCTATGTATTCAAAATCATATCATCAAGTCTATGAGAGTTAATTCTCTTAGCATAACGTTACATGTGAAATGGATTCAAATGATTCACATGTTAGCCCGACTCAAACGGTAGTCGGTAAACGTTTATCAAATCGGTTGATAACTGAGGGTTTGCCAAAAATCCTATTCATATTTGTAGGCCTATCAGCTTAATGGATGTGAACTGAGACTTGAAACAGATGAGCTAAAGATAAGTCTTAAAGACTTAGTCAAAAATACATGAAAGTCACTTCCGTGTCTCAAGTCAAAACGCTAAGGTCAGACCAACGACGCAAAAACCACAACGCCGAGGTCATACCCGGGTTCCAAATTTAAAACGCAAGGGTACTGCATGGTAAATACCTTCAACTCCTTTATAACTAGGAATCAATAGCTCTAAGATCAGAGTTGAGATCCAAAGTATTCTGAAAATTCATCCCAGTCAACCACGAACTTTTGAAAACTTTGGAGGGGTTTATGTATGCTGGCTAAAAACCACAACATATAGCTGATCCACCATCAAACACCGATGATGGAAGTTATAATATGACGACTTCTAGAAGGCTATAATTTAAAAATTTTCACGTAGATCGATGAAGGTTACAATCTGACGACCTTCACAACAACTGATAAAAGCTCTAATCAACAGCCTTCACAATCAACATCGGGAGTTACAATCTGACGACTCTCATATTTTTAAGGAGCCAAGACGAATGTTACAAGATGACGGTCTTTGCAATGCTCTAGCAAAAGAGACCACAAATTGATGGTCTCTTCACATCAAAACGCAGAGGTCATCCCTGCGTTTCACCATCAAAACGCAGAGGTCATCCCTGTATTACACCATCAAAACACAGAGATCATTCCTATATTATAACATCAAAACGCAGAGGTCATCCTTGTGTTATAACATCAAAATACAGAGGTCATACCCATGTTTCAGAGTCAAAATGTAGAGATCATCCCCAGCGCTCAAATTAAAAACACAGAGTTCGTGGACTCAAAACGCAGAGTTCATCTCTGCATCCCAACTCTGCGTTTTAGATTTACAACGCAACACGACCTATGCGTTCAGCCACCAAAATAGGCCCAACTCTGCGTTTCAAGTCTAAAACGCAGAGTTCGGGCCCTGAACTCAATTTTTTAGCATTTAACTCGTTCAAAGCACGAACTGAATAGTTTTAAACCGTTTCCCCACGATTCGGGGAACTTTTTAAGAGGGCGGTTACACCGCATTCAGCCCCACTTAGGAGCGAATTTAGGGGGCGGTTATACCCCTTAATCCCCTATAAATAGCGGGAAATACAATTGAGTTCGGGCTCTCGGATTGATCCTCTTTTTTCAGTAGCAAAGAAGAGATTTTCTGAGCAAATCATCTTTAAGGTAGAGTGATATTTATCTTGGGAGAGCTGAGAGCATTCTTCGACAACAGGAGCTTTCTTCATCCTTGGCTTACAAACCGATTTTGGTTAAATCAACTCTTTCATAGAGTTTCAATCTCGTCCAGATTTCTAACACTTGCTTTGCAAGTTCTCCATAGCGTCAAATCGTGAGGAGAAGACCATGTTCCAGTGACACAAGACGTTCGGATCATCAACGGAGAGCAAACTCGACGTGAGCATTTAAGAGAGGCACTCCATCGCCACCGTGAAGAACCCAGAATTAAACAAAAGGGAGAATTTACGTTAATTTTCTTCTCTTTTGTAATCAGGAAATTCAAATTGTAATCAAGATTGAGAGCATAAAACATTCAATTCTTTCATTGTCTTCTTACAAATTTTCCACCAAACAATATACTAGCAATATCTATTTTTAATTTTTTATTGCTTTCTTTAAGGTTTACATTTTTATTAGCAATGATATCAAACTTCGTTGCTAGTGCCTCATGATCGGATTTTAAAATAACATGCTTGCTTTTTAAACCTATAAAATTATAATGTAATTTGTTATACGTTTTCATTAATCTATCGTAAGCACATGCAAGTTCATAAATAGATAGATCATCATCGGGATCGGACTCGCATACCTCACTAGGGCTATCGCCTCGTGGTCGTGTGCATAATGAAGATGAAGCTCCAATATTACTTGAAGTGGACTCCATCAAAATGCGTTGAAGTTTCTCCAAGTTGTCATGATGTGCTTCTATATGTTTTCATAAATTGTAAGCACTATCAAAAGAAGCAAGCTTGGTAGATATAGATAAGTCAAAATCATTTTGCACAAATTCTAACAATAGCTTGTTCATAATAAACATTCTTTTATCATTTAAGCTCCACTTGGAATTTTCCAAAGTGGGCACAATCTAAGCATAATTAATAACTTCCTATAATTTAATATTTTTAGATTTAACAAATAATTTAAATCTAAAACACCATTGAGCATAAGAGAAATCATTGAATTTTGAAGCAATATTAATATCATAGCATAAACAAGATGCACTATGCATATCCATGATATAATCTTATGCAAGCAAAATAATCAAAACTAGATTAGCAACAATTTGATAACAAGGAACTTTGACTCTACACGATTAAGCCTCTAATCAAGAGAACCAAGCTCTGATACCAATTGTTAGACCCTAATATCACTAGGATAAAACCCTAGAGGGGGGATGAATAGGGTCTTATGCTAATCTAATCCGATTTAATGCCGATTAGAACTTATTAACAAATTATTCTTGTAAAATAGATATACAATATGATATGAGAAAGAATGAGTAATATAAACAAAGGGCAATAGCCTATCAATGAGATACACAATGAGATATATGCAAGGATATAAACACATGAGAAAATAAACAAGAGTGATAGAGTAAACAAATAGTGGACACGAAGAGTAATCCAAACACAATAATATGATCAACTTATCAATCCTTGTTAATAGGATGATCGGTCCTCAAAATTGCTCACATCATAATCTTCCCCAACAAGATACTAAGTCTTCAAAATTTTATTCAAATCACAAGTATCAAAATTCATCGCTTCTGGTGATAAACTCACTGTGACGCTCCTGGGTTCACACAAGGCTGCAGTCCAAGGTGAAACCAGAAATGTCAAACCTGCCATGCACCCCACCGTGCAATAACATGTTTCACCATCACAATTAACATCTCTCTAGAAGAGTCAACAATAGGTGTAGGTACAAGACAAGTAAAAGGTTTTACAACAGAAACTTGATGAAATGATAGGACATCAAATTAACACATCTCATCAACCGAATAGCTTGAATACGTAGTCAAATCTGAAATGAATAATGATAATCTGGAGATCTCAACATGTCTCAAAATACATAATATCTGGTACAGGAAAATAAGGCACACAGCCTTTACAACTCTAGAACATAAACCTCTCTAGTCTAAAATGTCTCAAGTGGAGTACAAAAATAAAATACATCTAATAAGAGGATAACGGGTACTAGTAAGGGTCGTCCTCAACCTGCGACTCTCCGGGCTCCTGGCTCGTTACCTGAAAGGGGGAGGGATAACGAGCGTCAAAGCGCTAGCGAGCAACATCACAACCAACCCCAAGGGATAGGGCTCGTTGTATATGAAAATACAGTTAATACAATGTAATATAAATCATTTACACAAACATTAATGGGTTTTAGTACTTAGGGAAATACAACATGAGCATAGGTACGTCGAGCGAAATAATCCAAACAAGGAAACCCTCATGTATATACCTTGTATCTCAAATTGTAGATCCCTAAATACAAAACCCGTAGTTGGTCATAAGAAAGATAAAGAGAAAGAAAACATACCCATCTCTACCGATAACATGGAAATGAAGCGAAGCTACAATAGGTGTCATGTTCAACCTAGGTAGCTATCATGTCCCGACCAAATATAAAATGTCGTTTGCCCAACTTGGTTGAATAACATGCTCAAGGTTTGGCAAAAGTCTAATACATGTTTGAAATGGATTATAGTCCAACACGAGGACTCTAATGGATTATAGTCCAACACGAGGACTTAGCATGGATTATAGTCCAACACGAGGACTGCGTACAAAAAAAGTATACGTGTCTTATTCCCGAACACACCCTGCTGTACTGACTTAAACTCGTGTCCGAAGTGTCATCTCACACATACGGGTGAAATCATAATCGCTGTATGCATATATACTTATTTACACCAATCATGTGATTTACACAGAAGCACGAACGAAATAGAGATAAAGTACTGCGATGAGTCGACTCGTGCTCAAATATGAGTCGACTCAACAGAAGACATTTGATAACAAAAAAGGACTTTGTGAGTCGACTCATGACAGTCATGGGTCGACTCATGACTTATTGGGTCGATTCGTGTACTGACGAGTCGACTCAGCACAAGCAAAAAGGCAACACAACTAGACTTCGTGAGTCGACTCTTGACAGTCATGGGTCGACTCAACCTGATGAGTCGACTCATGATGAGTCGTGAGTCGACTTACGGGCTAAAATCTGCATATATCACAAGTTAAATTTACCAACTTGATTCATCCTTCCATTTCACTGATCCACATCTTTATAGCTATCAATTCTAGACTATGATACAGAGATAAATTCATATATAGCATAAGGAACAATTACTTATATGTTAAATCTAACAATTTACCCCTAAACATGAAAAAGGGCATTTAATCAAAAGAAAACTCTTATTTTTATTCTTTAAAAATATTTCCAGATCTGGGTTTTCTTCAAAAACATTGTTGGGATGATTTAAAATCTGAAACACATGATTTCTAGCATTCACCCTAACAAGAACATTGTTTTATACTTGAAAATAAGTCTTGGGCTCAATAAAACTCATGGAAAACAGTTAAAAACGTGGGAGAGGGGTTAGGCGAGATGTTACTCGCCTTAGAAGTGATGATGAACAGACCCCTTCGCTAAAATCCTCACAAAGCCGCTGAAAAAGCCTTTGAAACGTCCCAAAATCACCAAGAACACCTAGGGTTTGAGAGAGGAAAGAGGGGGACTAGGGTTTCTGGGGAGAACTGATGAAAATGAAGAGTTTTTGGGTAGAGGAGAATATATACGAGTGGATAAACCCGACCCGAAACCCAACAAACCCGACCCAGAAAACCAGAAAAAACCCTGATGAGTCGACTCATAACAGTCATAGGTCGACTCATGACTCATGGGTCGACTCATAATATAATGAGTCGACTCAGCAGAGACTAAAAGGCAACAGGACTCGATTTCGTAAGTCGACTCGTGACAGCTATGAGTCAACACATGGACTAGAAACTACATACTATGACTCTGCTGCATATGATTTGAGATCTTGCACACTTAACCTCATTTCTGATGTACATATGCATACTCAAAAATCTACGGGGTCTTACACTCACCTAGCAAGTTTTTTCAGTGAGACGCTAATTCCCAAAATTTTGTGTAAGTCACAAGTACACATTTTCTTGTCACGTTAATATCACACCTCTGACAACCCACTTATCAATCTTCTTCAATAGGATGATAAGTCCACAAAGTTGCTCTAATCGTAACCTTTTTTGTCACATTAACATCACACCTCTGACAACCAATCAACTTATCAATTCTCTTCAATAGGATGATAAGTCCACAAAGTTGCTCCGATCGCAACAAACTCCTATCACGTTAACATCACACCTCTGACAACCAATCAACTTATCAATCCACTTCAATAGGATGATAAGTCCACAAAGTTGCTCCGATCACAATAAATTCTCGTCATGTTAACACAAAACCTCTGACAATCAACTTATCGACTCTCTTCAATAGAGCGATAGGTCCTCAAGGTTTCTCCGATTGTAATAAATTCTTGTCACGTTAATCCTACACATCTAACAAAATTAACTTATCGACTCTCTTCAATATAGGGATAGGTCCACAAACCTATCAAGTTAAACATCACGTCTCTGAGGACCAAATCAACTTATCGACTCTCCCCAATAGAGTGATAGGTCATCAAAATTACCCCGATCGAAATATTCTTTTTGTCAAGTTAACATCACACCTCTAATAACACAATCAACTTATCGACCCTCTTCAATAGAATAATAGGTCCACAAACCTGTTAAGTTAAACATCATATCTATGATGACCAAATCAACTTATCGACTCTCCCCAATAGAACGATAGGTCCTCAAAATTGCCTCGATCACAATATTCTTCTTGTCAAGTTAACATCACACCACTGACGACACAATCAACTTATCGACTCTCTTCAATAGAGCGATAGGTCCACAAACCCGTCAAGTTAACATCACACCTTTGACGACACAATCCACTTATCGACTCTCCTCAATACAGCGATAGGTCCACAAACAAGTCAAGTTAACATCACACCTCTGACGATCAAATCAACTTATCGACTCTCTTCAATAGAGCAATAGGCCTATAAAATACTGTTAGGTTAACATCACACCTCTAACAGTCAAACCCTTCCCAATGAACTTTTTAATCCTTTTTTAACAAGAATAGCAAGTTTTCATTATAAAATCCCTAGCGGATTAAAGATTTTCTAGAATTATCCTAGTGTAATGAAGAAAATTTCTGAATTTCACTCTAAATAAAATTTTATGCTAAGCTAATACTTCACCTCTGGCACTTCTAACTTTCTTTCAGTGTTTCAAGTGAAAATATAACACAGAAAGAAACAGTGACAAAGTCGACGTATTCAATATCATACCTAGTAATTATCATTAAATTAATAATATCTGAATCCATACCTCGCATGTATAGGGAATTTTCTCCTGAATCCTAAGTATGGATAAGTCTACGCCTAACACGCATTGCCGGTTAGTCTTTGACCGTAAAAAGAACGAAAGCCCACGTATTCAATATCGTGGTAGGTCATTATTAATAACGCCAAAATCCATGCCTTACATGCATGGGGGACTTTATCTCGATTCCTCAATAGAGATAAGTCTGCATCTAACACATGCTGCCGGTTAGCCTATTCCCGCAATAATAGCAAAGCCTATGTTTTTAATATCATAGCAGGTTGTTATTAATAACACCAGAATCCATACCTTACACGCATAGGGGACTTTATCTCAATCCTTAATTAGAGATAAGTCTACGCCTAATACGCATTGCCGGTTAGTCTTTTTCTGTAAAAATAACAAAGTCTATGTATTCAAAATTATAGCATCAAGTCTAAGAGAGTTCATTCTCTTAGCACAACAATACATGTGAAATGGATTCAAATAATTCACATGCTAGCCCAACTCAAACGGTAGTCGGTAAAGGTTTATCAAATTAGTTGATGGCGGAGGGTTTGCCAAAATTCCTATGCATATTTATAGGCCAATCAGCTTAATGGATGTGAGCCGAGACTTGAAATAGATGAGCTAAAGATAAGTCTTAAAGGCTTAGTCAATAATACATGAAAGTCACTTCCGTGTCTCAAGTCAAAACGCCAAGGTAAAACCCGCGACGCAAAAACCACAATGCCGAGGTCACACCCGGGTTCCAAATTTAAAACGCAAGGGTACTACATGCTAAATCCCTTCAACCAAGATGCCTTTGAAGCGGATGCAGAGAACAACTCCTTATGACTAGGAATCAATAGCTCCAAGATCAGAGTTGAGATCCAAAGTATTCCGAAAATTTATCCCAGTTAACCGCGAACTTTCAAAAACTTTAGAGGGGGTTCTGTAGGCTATCTAAAAATCACAACATATAGCTGATCCACCATCAAACACCAATGATGAAAGTTATAATATGACGACTTCCAGAAGGCTATAATTTAAAGACTTTCACGTAGATCGATGAAGGTTATAATCTGACGACCTTCAAAACAACTGATGAAAGTTCTAATCAATAGCCTTCATAATCAACATGGGGAGTTACAATCTGACGACTCTCATATTTTCAAGGAGCCAAGATGAATGTTACAAGATGACAGTCTTTGCAACGCTCTAGCAAAAGAGACCACAAATTGATGGTCTCTTCACATCAAAACGCAGAGGTCATCCCTGCGTTTTACCATCAAAACATAGGTCATCCCTGCGTTTTACCATCAAAACGCATAGGTCATCCCTGCATTACACCATAAAAACGCAGAGGTCATCTCTGTGTTACAACATCAAAACGCAGAGGTCATACTCACGTTTCAAAGTCAAAACGCAGAGGTCATCGCCAGCGCTCTAATTAAAAACGCAAAGTTCATGGACTCAAAATGAAGAGTTCATCTCTGTATCCCAACTCTGCGTTTTAGATTTACAACGCAACACGACCTATGCGTTCAGCCACCAAAATAGGCCCAACTCTGCATTTCAAGTCTAAAACGCAGAGCTCGGGCCCTGAAACGCTATTTTTTAGTGTTTGACTCGTTCAAAGCACGAACTGAATAGTTTCAAACCAATTCCCCATGATTTAGGGAGCTATTTAAGGGGGCGGTTGAACCCTATTTTACCCCACTTAGGAGCGAATTTAGGGGGCGGTTATACCCCTTAATCCCCTATAAATAGTGGGAAACTCAATTGAGTTTGGGCTCTCGGATCGATCCTCTTTTCAGCCGCAAAGAATAGATCTTTTGGGCAAATCATCTTTAAGGTAGAGCGGCATTTATCTTGGGAGAGCTGAGAGCATTCTTCGACAACAGGAGCTTTCTTCATCCTTGGCTTACAAACCAATTTTAGTTAAATCAACTCGTTCATAGAGTCTCAAACTCGTCCAGATTTCTAACACTTACTTTGCAAGTTCTCCATAGCATCAAATTGTAAGGAGAAGACCAAGTTCCAGTGACACAAGACATTCAGATCATCAACGGAGAGCAAACTTGATGTGAGCATTCGATGGAGGCACTCCATCGTCACCGTGAAGAACCCAGAATTAAACAAAGGGGAGAATTTACCTCAATTCTCTTCTCTTTTGTAATCAGAAAATTCAAATTGTAATCAAGATTGAGAGAATAAAACATTCAATTCTTTCATTGTCTTCTTATAAATTTTCCACCAAACAATAAACTAGCATTATCTATTTTTAATTTATTATTGCTTTCTTTAAGGTTTACATTTTTATTAGCAATGATATCAAACTTTGTTGCTAGTGCATCATGATCAGATTTAAAAATAACATGCTTGCTTTTCAAATCTACAAAATTATAATGAAATTTGTTATAGGCTTTTATTAATCTATCATAAGCACATGCGAGTTCATTAATAGCTAGATCATCATCGGGATCGGACTCACATACCTCACTAGGGCTATCGCCTAGTGGTCGTGTGCATAATGAAGATGAAGCTCCAATATTACTTGAAGTGGACTCCATCAAAATGCGTTGAAGTTTCTCCAAGTTGTCATGATGTGCTTCTACATGTTTTCATAAATTGTAAGCACTATCAAAAGAAGCAAGCTTGTTAGATATAGATAAGTCAAAAGAATTTCGCACAAATTCTAACAATAGCTTGTTCATAATAAACATTCTTTTATCATTTAAGCTCCACTTGGAATTTTCCAAAGTGGGCACAATGTAAGCATAATTAATAATTTCCCATAATTTAATATTTTTAGATTTAACAAATAATTAAAATCTAAAACACCATTGAGCATAAGGGAAATCATTGAATTTTGGAGCAACATTAATATCATAGCATAAACAAGATGCACTATGCATATCCATGATATAATCTTATGCAAGAAAAATAATTAAAACTATATTAGCAACAATATGAGAACAAGGAACTTTGACTCTACAAGATTAAGCCTCTAATCAAGAGCACCAAGCTCTAATACCAATTGTTAGACCCTAATTTCACTAGAAAAAACCCTAGAGGGGGGGGGGGTGAATAGGGTCTTATGCTAATCTAATCCGATTTAATACCGATTAAAACTTATTGACAAATTATTCTTGTAAGATAGATATATAATATGATATGAGAAAGAATGAGTAATATAAACATAGGGCAATATCCTATCAATGGCACAATGAGATATATGCAAGGATATAAACACAAGAGAAAACAAACAAGAGTGATAGTGTAAACAAATAGTTGACACAAAGAGTAATCCAAACACAATAATATGATCATGGAGTTCGTACCTTTCATCCTACGTCTCCGTTCCCCACTCCCAGGGGGAATCCACTATCACGACACACCCAGTTTGGAAGCCTAAACTTCTCTACACACTCGGTTTTTTAGTTTACCGAAAACTCTACAAGTCACTCACAATGTACATACATAAACTACAACCTTAAATGTTGGTCCTCACGTATCGTCTCCCTCAAGTGCTCGACTTTACTACCTCTCACTCGGCTTTACTACCGACGGCACTCCTCTTGGTATCAACTACGCCCTCACCACACACTCCTCTCGGTGTAAATGTGTATTACAAGGTGATACTCTCACAATAAGGCTCAATTATAAGATTTGTTCTCTAATTATGAATGAGAACACAATGAAGCTCACTCTCACAATATCACTCACCACAACCCACAATATATTGTATGTAATCCTAAAAGCTCAATAGGGATGTGTGTGTGATAAATGAGTATAAATAAAACCTAACTAAAAAAGAACTAGCAATAAAATTGATATGAAATTCAAGAATAAAAATGCTAGGTAATGAGTTAGGGAAACTTCTCTATAAACATAAAGGGTGGATGACGAGACATTGAGGATGAATTCCTCAACCAAAGATGTAAGCTCCTCTTTGTGAAAAGCAAACTCCAAACTTAAAATAAACTAAATCAAACTTTTAAACTCTTTTAAAACTTGTTTAAGACTCTCTTGGGTAGTTGTAAATAGGTAATGCAAAAGGGTATTTATAGGCTTGAAGAAACTAGCCCAAAAATCCAACCAAAACACTTAAAAATATTAAAATAATCAAAGCTGGAAACTAACCGTTACTGTGCAATGGTCATACTGAAGGTCGACCGTAGTGCCAGGTCTGATCGACCACGAAGAGCCGAAATCTAGAAATTACTCTCTAGACATTTCACGGTCGATCGCGACGACCATGGCGGTCGACCGCAAACTGACATACCAGATATGCACCGGTTTGCTAAAATTTTGATTTTAAACATGTCTTTAAAAATAGCAAATAAAATACAAAAAATTGTAAAACATTGGGGAATGCTTGTAAACATGAAAATGAACATGTTACAAAAACTGGTTTTTAAAAATCGCTTCCCATTTGTGAAATCTCATCATTTTATAAAATCGCTTAAAATACGAAATCTCGAAAACACATGATTTTGACAATATGATTTAAACAAACTCCTGAAACATTTGGAATGGATTTATAGACTTATACAAGATATGAAAATAGTGTAAACAAGTCTTCAATCCATAATATAATTTTGCAAATTTAATAGAATATGAAACACATAAATGTATATATGAAGATATATATTGTTTCATATCTATATAGCTATACCAAAAGCAACTTATCCATAAATAAATATGTGAATAAATCTATGGTTTACAAAAACTTGTTTTCTATATGGATAAGTTACAAAATGAATAAACCAAAAATGATAAATATGAAACATGTATGTATGTATATAGATAAGTGTAATTGTTTCATATTTAAAATTGAAAGCTATAAAACCAAATGTGTGTGTAAATTTGAGCTTATAGAATTAGCATACATTATATATAAACCTATTCTAAGTATACCAAGATTGAATCTTCCGATACTTGAATTTGATTTATTGACATGATTTTCATAGGCTTCAATATCATTGTAGCTCATTTCCCTGTGTATACTAAACAACACAAAATAAAATACTAAAAATAATATTAGTGTAAATTATTTGTTAAATAATCATCAAAACAAGAAGGCTAACAAGTTAGAGAGAGATTAACTGAGAGATTATATTTACTCTTTTCCTAGTTAGTTAGGGAGACTAATACAAATTTGTTTCTCAGTTTTCTCGTAATATTTTTTTCGACAAACACCTTAACTCATGCAAACTCCTATTTTTACTCATGGTCCAAATATCTTTATTTAAAGAATCACAAATTAGACACTAATCTATACAAACAACACATGTAAAAAGTGCCCAATTCCTAAATCTATTAATTCGATACATACTCAATACAATTTAAAAAACTAAATAAATTCAGAACTAAATCTAGCAAATAAAAACTCACTAGATTAGTGATTTGGGCAAAGAATTTGAGAGCTCTGGTGGGCAATGGGCTAATTGGAGGTGGCGGCCTTGAATTGGAGGATGTCAATGGCACTGGAAGTTCTGAGAATAGGAGATAGTGGCCGGAGATCACGAGGGTTAAGGCGATGGCTTGTTAGGGTTTGGAGGTGTATCATTCCTGGTTTCACACAAGGCTGCAGTCTAAGGTGAACCCAAGGATGTCAAACCTGACATGCACCAACACAGTGCAATAACACGTTTCACCATCACAATAATATCTCTCTAGTTGAATCAATAATAAATAAGTATAGGTAAAAAGCAGATAGAACAAGATAGTAATGCAGTGAACATGATAAAGGAAATGAGAGAATTCAATAATAATATAATCATGTTCCAATTGAATAAAATAAAGTACAACTGATAAACTAAAACAAATGTGTAATATCTCAATACATGAAGTCAGATGAAATAGTATTAAGGCACTGAGCTTTTCCAAAATTAAACACAACTCTAATGTCTGAAATCAAGTAATAAACTACTATGGAGATCTAAATAACTACTATAATAAATAATAATGGAAGCTAAGCCGAAACTCCATCAATCTATGACTCTCTGTGCATCTGACTCGCTGCCTGAAAAGAGGAGAAATAACGAGCGTCAAAGTGCTAGCGAGAACATTTCCACCGCCCCCAGTTGAGGGGGGTTAGGAGTATATAAAAATACAGTTAGTACATATAAATATATATATATAAATCATCTATTTTGAACTAAGTAAAAATTGATATTTAGAAATCCAAAACATGAGAATGGGTACGTCGAGTGAAATAATCCAAACAAGAAAATTGTCATGTATATACCTCGTATCTCAAATTGCGAATCGCTAAATATCAACTCCAAATCCTATGAATAAAAGAATGGTATACAACCAAATCTCACCCAATATCATATTAAATTCCTCACACAACCCGCGGGTAGTTAGCACAGTCACAAGTAAAATATCCTGGTAAAAAAGATCACATAGGATGTGCCGTGTATAAAAATTTCAGCCTTATACACTACTCTCGGGTAACTAACATGCGAGCATGAATGCAATCTGTGTAATTCCATATCTGAAATAATGATGCTTTTGTAAGGCGCTCACAATATCCTGTGGTATCACCCACCTTATGAAAATACCCTAATGCCACTAGGAAGGAACCCTAAAGGGGGTGAATAGGGTTTATGCTAATCTTATTAGATATTAATGCTAATTAAAAACTTATTAACAAATATATCCTAGCAAATGAGATATGAATAATATATGTGCAAGGATATATAAGTAACACAAGGGTAAACAAACTACTAAAGTGATAGGGCAATATAAACAACAAGCAATTTGTAAAGACGATATAAATGATAAGCACGAATATAAAGGAACGCCAATGACAAATAAAAACAAACGATATGATCACGGAGTTCGGTCCCCACGACCTACATCTCCGTTCTTCACCTCAAGGAGATATCCACTATCAAAACTGGGTTTTCTACGCTCACTCGAATAATGTTTACACCTCACACTCGGTTTTCTAGCTCACCAAAAACTTTACAATCACTCACAATGTAAAACACACTAATTACCACCTCAAGTGTTGGTCTCTAGCCCATGTCTCCCTCAAGTGTTAGGAATTATAACATCTCTCTAGGTATTACCACCTACCCCACTCCTCTTAGGATGACCCCGTCTCTCATCACACACTCTTCTTGGTGTACTAGTGTAGTACAAAGTGAACTTCACAATATTAGCTCTCAATTCAATGGTTGTTCTCTAAACAAGGTGAGAACTTAATTAAGCATAACTCAAAGTTATAATCTCTCACAACCCTAATTATAATATATATGAAAATACTAAAATCTCAAGTGGGTATGTGTAACAATGAGATTTAATAAATCAAAATTAGACTAAACTCAATATAAACACTAGCTTAAAAATGATAATCAAACAATTATTTATAAATGCAAAGCTAGATTGAGTTTAGAAAACTTCTCCAGTAAATGACAAGAGTGAGAGAGAGATGAGTTGAAGCTCAAACACCAAAGGATGATCTCTTCTTCCTCTTGTGAAAATCTCTTCACAAACAAACTCTTTTAAAACAAACTTAAACCAAACATAAATACCCTTAAACTTGTTTAAAACCTTTTCTATTGTTAAAATGGACTGAGGATATATGGGGGTATTTATAGGAACCCCAAAGTCAAGAGGAAACAAGGTAAAAATACCAAAAACCTAAAACTAGAACAGACTGGAAAAAACTAGCCATTACAGCATCAGTCCAATGATAGTTTTCATCAGTCGACTGATGAGCTAACCGTTAGAGACATTTTCTAGCTCATCAGTCAACTGACGGACTTTATCAGTCGACTGATAACCTCATTAGTCGACTGGTCAGTCGACTAAAACAAAACAGAAACGTTTTGTTGATTCCAGGCATATTCTTCAGTCGACACATCAGTCGACTGCTATCATCAGTCGACTTACCAATTGACTGATAACAAGTTATCAGCCTAAATCAAATAGTAAAACTAATTTTTAAAGTGCCTTTAAAAATAGCAAATAAATTATAAAAAATGTAAAATTTTGAAAAATCATTGTAAACATGTAAATAAACATGTTACAAAAAGAATTTTTGGAGTTGCACTTCTCAATAGTGAAAACTCGTTATTTTTCAAATATGTCCAAAAACATAAAACTAAACATACATGTTTTTGTCATTTGACATAAACACAATATTGAAACTTTTGTAAAATAATTTTATAGACTTAATGAATTGATATAAAATATTGTTATGAAATCCATAAACAAATAATTCAATATTTTCACAAATTCATTTTTGTATAAACCTGAAAACTATAAAACCAAAACATGTGTGTGTGTGTATATATATATATATATATATATATATATATATATATATATATATATGAAAACCAAATCGTGTGTGTGTGTGTATGATTGAGCTTAAAGTACTAACACACATGATATAAAAACCTAAACTAAATTACCCAAGCTTAATATTGATCTTTAATAAGCTCTTCTTGGTAAACTTGTGGATGAAGTTTGAACTTGGATCTTCAACTTAAATTGTATTGCTTCATTCCACTATTCCGCCAACCTCCATTGGATATGATCGTGAATGCTCGATTACATCCATCCTCTAACATATTGTTTGCCTAGAATAAATACAAAAAATAAACACTAGACAAACAATATTAGTTATAAATTATTTGTTAATCATCATCAAAACAAAAGGACCCAATAATCTCCCCCTTTTTGATGATGATAAACAATTTACAAAAAGAGATATATACATGAAAGGAAATTAATATGTAAATTAGAATTATCATGCATATAACCAAAACACGATATACTCATAATATTTCTCTCCTTTAACAACATCAAAAAGGAAAAAAAATAAAAGAATAGAGAGAGCAAAAGCTCCCCCTACAAATAAGCATGGGTGGGTATAAAAACAATAATAAAAATAGGGAATACTCTCCCTATCAAAAAGCCTTAATGAATATATGCAATGAATACTAAGGCATATATATGTGAGCAAGAATAGATAAAAAAAATATGCTAAACACCACTCACATACAATAAGACAATTAAGAATACATGTAGATATGTCCTTAAAAAAATGTGTCTCAAAGCATTGGTTTTAACACAAAACCTAATCAAAAAATTTATGAAATCAAAAGAAAGAAAACATGAGAATCATGTAAAAAGTTTTTAAATAAAAATAAATGAACCAATAAAATCATAAATCACAAGTAAACCATATGAGAACATAAAACCAAACCATCATCGATTTTCAAAAAAGTAAGAGAGGCAACCATATCAAGCTCTTGAGCTTGTTTCAACCTATATAAATATTTTTTAGCACCCAATAAACACGATTTGGGAAATAAACACCTAACAAATCCGGGGGGTTATTTAAACACAAACCTCTCATCAAAATCGAACCTAATAGTCATCAAAACAAAAGAATTAATTGTTTTCATATTCAAAAATTTCAAAGCATAATTTTCAAAAAAATATGTTTTTCAAAACCAAGAAATGAAAAATGAAAAAAACAATAAGAATCTTGGTTTTTAAAAAAACCAAACTTGTTTTGGTACCTAATTACTCTTGGTACTTAAGAGTCTAGGGACATGACCCCTATTATTTAAGCTCAAAGCCCTTAGCTTATGAACCCATTTGGGCGTATTTAGTACACGAGATCGGTAATAGTAATAATTACTCAAATGACCCATCCAATTGCAATAAGTACAATAAAAAGGATGCATTTGTTTATGATGACCATATGAAAGTGCACGTGAACCATTTGCAAACAAAGAAAATTTATTTGTAGCTCTTTGCAAATGTGAAACATCATTAAACAAAGGTAGTTCTTTTGGAACAACTTAGGATTTTGAAATATTTTGTAAATTAAAGCAAAATTTCGCTAAGTGTCCAAACCTACCATAAACATCACACTTAAAAACATATGGTCTACTAGAAACATTTGACAAACTAGATTTTCTTTTCAAATTAAAACAATATTTGGCCAAATGACCAAAACGTTCATAATAATCACATTTAAACACACGAGCATGCTTATGATGAACTTTATGAGTGTGTGCATGTACATGTGTGTGTGATGAAGAAGCCTTATGAGATGCACAAGAAGCATTAGTCTTAGAAGATTTGTGTGTATCATAGCAAAATTTAGCAATGTGGCCTTTACGACCGCAAATTGAGCATTTGTAAACTTTGCTATACAAGTGTGCATAGTGTGTAGGTGATTTTGTAGCACTAGATTTAGCACACTTGTCCATAAGTTTCTTATGATTATCAATGCATATTTTCAAATTTGAATCTAAAGATGAAATACGTTTAGTCACAAGATTCAAATCTTCATTATTAGGCACATATGTATTTTTATTAGAAGTAAAACATATATAATCATTTATAAAAGAAGCAGTATCATTTTATATGTTCTCTACTTTTAATATGGCATTATCTCTTTCATGAGTTAAACTAGCAACATTTGAAATCAAGGAATCATGATCCAATTTTAATTTTTTATTATTTTCTTTGAGGATCACATTCTCATTAGAAATAGTTTCAAACTTAGATGCTAACAACTCATGATCAGATTTTAAATCTTCATGCTTGCTTTTTTAATCTAAAAAGATATGATGCAATTTATTGTAGGCATGTAATAATTTTTTCGACGCAAGCAAGTTCATTACTAGATAAATCATTGATGCATTTGAACTCACAAACCTCACTAGGGTTATCGCCTAGTACCCGTGTGCATGATGCTCCAATGAAACTTGAAGAGGAAGCCTCCAAAGCTTGTCGGATCACCTCGAAGTCCCCTTGATGTGCTTCAATAAATTTTTATAAGGTGTAAGCACTATCAAAATGAACAAACTTGTTAGAAAACAATGAGTCAAAAGCGTTATGCATAAATTCTAACAAAAGCTTATTCATTGTAAACATTCTATGATCATTTTTACTCCACTTAGATTTCTTTGTAGTAGGTAATATAAGCTTCATCAATAATATCCCACAAATCAAAATGTCTAGATCTAACAAATATATTAAATCTAGAATACCATTGATCATAGGGGAAATTATCTATTCTAGGAGCAACATTAGGATCATAGCCTAAACAAGGTGCACAATGCATGTTCATAATATCTACATATATGCAAGAAAAATTATAATAAATCTCAAAACTAGATTAGCACAAAAGATAACTTGGATCTTTAACTCAAGACGATTAGACCTTAAATCAAAAAGCACCAAGCTCGGATACCAATTAAAAATACCCTAATGTCACTAGGAAGGAATTCTAGAGGGGGTGAATAGGGTTTATCTAATCTTATTAGATATTAATACCAATTAAAAATTTATTAACAAATATATCCTAACAAATAAGATATGAACAATATATATGCAAGGATATACAAGTAACACAAGGGTAAACAAACTAGTAAAGTGATAGGGAAATATAAATAACAAGCAATTTGCAAAAATGATATAAATGATAAGCACGAATATAAAGGAACACCAATGACAAACGCAAACAAATGATATGATCACGGAGTTCGGTCCCCACGACCTATGTCTCCGCTCCTCATCTCGAGAAGATCTCCACTATCATAACCGGGTTTTCTACGCTCATCCGAATAACGTTTACACCTCACACTCGGTTTTCTAGCTCACCGGAAACTTTACAATCACTCACAATATAAACACATTAACTATCAACTTAAGTGTTGATCTCTAGCTCATGTCTCACTCAAATGTTAGGAATTACAACCTCTCTCTAGGTATTACCACCTACCCCCACTCATCTTGGAACGATCACATCTCTCACCACACACTCCTCTTGGTATACTAGTGTAATACAATGTGAACCTCACAATATTAGCTCTTAATACAATGGTTGTTCTCTAAACAAGGCGAGAACTCAATTAAGCATAACTTAAAGTTACAATCTCTCACAACCCTAATTATACTATGTATGAAAAAACTGAAAGCTCAAGTGGGTGTGTGTAATAATGAGATTTAATAAATCAAAATCAAACTAAACTCAATATAAACACTAGCTTAGAAATGATAATCAAACAATTATTTATAAATGCAAAGCTAGATTGAGTTTAGAAAACTTCTCTAATAAATGATAAGAGTGAGAGAGAGATGAGTTGAAGCTCAAACACCAAAGGATGATCTCTTCTTCCTCTTGTAAAAATATCTTCACAAACAAACTCTTTTAAAACAAACTTAAACCAAACTTAGATACCCTTAAACTTGTTTTAAACCTTTTCTCTTGTTAAAATGAACTGAGGATATATGAGGGTATTTATAGGAACCCCAAAGTCAAGAGAAAACAAGGTAAAAAGACCAAAAAACCAAAATTAGAACATGCTGGAAAAAACTAGCCATTATAGCATCAGTCGATTAACGGCTTTTATCAGTCGATTGATGAGCTGACCGTTACAGACGTTTTCCAGCTCATCAGTCGACTGACGGACTTTATCAATCGACTGATAACCTTATCAGTCGACTGGTCCGTTAACTAAACAAAACAGAAACTTTTTGTTGAGTCTAGGCATATTCTTTAGTCGACACATCAGTTGACTGATATCATCAGTCGACTGATAACAGGTTATCAGCCTGAATCAAATAGTAAAACTAATTTTTGAAGTGCCTTTAAAAATACCAAATAAATTCTAAAAAATATAAAACTTTGGGAAATCATTGTAAACATAGAAATAAACATGTTACAAAAAGAATTTTTGGAGTTGCACTTCTCAATAGTAAAAACTCAGTATTTTTCAAATATGTCCAAAAACATGAAAACTAAACATACATGTTTTTATCATTTGACATAAACACAATAATGAAACTTTTGTAAAATGATTTTATAGACTTAAAGAATTGATATAAAATATTGTTATGAAGTCCATAAACAAATAATTTAATATTTTCACAAATTCATTTTTGTATAAACTTGAAAACTATAAAACCAAA